>JARFTM010000015.1:0-105000 GCA_030278935.1 Trichoderma polysporum
AAAGGGGAAAAACCTAGTGTTGTCATTTGGCATAGCCAATCTGCTGCAGGGCCGAGGGATCTGAGCGTTGTGTTATTGTAAGCTGTGCTTACTTGTGTGTGTGTCTTGGGAAGGTTAGCTGGAAAGGGTGCCCTGGCCGGATTTGAACCGACTACCTCATGCGATGAGCGCGCATAAAGCCTGCCAGACGCTTAGCCACTGCGTCACAGGGGCATGCAATCGCCTGTATCAGCACGCCATATTCGGATATATTCATCGTCTGAGGCTCACGCTATCAGTGATGAATCGTGTGAGAAAGCCATAGAGCTAACCCTATCGTCGTGACCCCTAAGCTCTTGTATACAGCTGCCTGTATTAGCACGCCAAAGCCGAATAGATTCATCCTGTGAAGCCGATGCTATGAGCTATGAGTTATGTGAGAAAGCCATAGACCAAACTGTTTGGCTATGGCCTTTAAGTTCTTGGATGCGGTCGCAGTCGTTTGCACTAATGTGCAATAGCCGGATGATCTCATCTGAAGCTAATGCTACAAATGACAAGTCATGTGAAAAAACCACAGACTTAATGTCACCATCATAGCATTTGACTTCCTGGATGCATTCGCCTGTGTCGGCGTACCATAGCCGGATAGTTTTATCAGTTGAAGCTGAAGCTATAAGTAAAGAATTATATGAAAAGGCCACAGATATAACTCTATCACTATGGCCTTCAAGTTCATGGATGCAGTCACCTGTATCAGCGCGCCATATCCGAACGGTCTTGTCATGTGAGGCCGATGCCACAAGTGTAGAGTCGTGTGAGAAGGCTACAGAGCTAACTCCGTCGCTGTGGCCTTCGAGCGTCTGCAGACATTGATTCCAATTCTTCTTTACTTTCGGCTTGAGACATATCCAGCTAGGTATTCTGCTTTGAAACAAGTGTTTAATAATACTCATATTAGGAGAAAATATAAGTATTGAGGAATATAACTGAAGAGGTGCAGTACTAATAATGGATATATTAGATTGAAGGATTCGTAATGCATCGTCCAAAAAATCTAGTAAAGCCTTATTATTCTTCATCTATGTTTCAAAATCAGTAACTGGATCTAGTTAGCATTATATAAACTCACCTGTAGCGTATGAGCTTGTAAATTCTTCATTATCTTGATGCTTTCTGGCGCATATCGCATTAAACTTAGCGCCTCAATCCAGTGTAAGAAATGCTGTTTTAAAAATTGAAAAGCTTCGCTGTAATCGCAATCGCCGGTTTGATTTTCTGCGTTTTCGAGGTGGAATGCCCAATGTAGACAGGCGTACTGGACCGCCGCAGGAATATCTCGATTAACTCTTTGACTGCTAATTATAGAGCCTTCTAGTTCTACTGATCGTAGATTACAGATATCTTCTCGGAGGGATTCTTTCAATATACGCAAACAGTTTTCTGCTATTTTTGCATGAGTTTCCGGTTCATTGATCCAGAAGACGTTCTGTCCTCGTTTCTCAGGATCTACTAGAAAATCGCGGAAGGAAAGATGTAGTAGTCGTATTGGAGACTCTGCTGACTGCGGGATGCTCAGTACCGAATGAAGCACATTTAATCTATCATCAATAGTATCTCTAGAAAGATTAAGCAGTTGTGCTAGGGCTGAGGTTGATAAAGGATTTGCAAGGAGCACAATTGATCCAACAATATATCGAAATTGCTCCAAGACCTCGCTCTGCTGTCGCACAGAAAGTCCAGTTAATTGCTGATCAAGGACAGGTAGATAGGTTGCATCAAGTTTAGACTCTTGGCTTTTTGTCTGATAGTCTAAGACCTTTTGAAGTTGGCTGCTGGGATTTCCACAATTGCGGTCAGCAATAAAGCGACATACAGTGGCGGCAAAAATGAACAGCGGAATTGCCATATCTACTAGAGACTGGATATGGGATTGACCGGGCCAATTTATAGGTAGCTGCCGGTCTTTTGGTGCTAAAGTATTATACTCTCCTCTAATTTTCGCAAGAGTATGCTCTAGAAATGCGGATATATCGCGCTCAATGATAAACTGGGGTATCTCATGCAGGATGAAGTCTTGGAAGCTGCCCTCGGCTTTTGTAAACTGGAGACGAATTGGCAGTTCCGGTCGACTTGTAAGAAAGATTTTTAATCGCTTCGGCCATGTGGCTCTTGTACGAGTAAATAGACGAATTATGCATATAATATCATCCTCCTACTCGCACTCATCTAGTGCATCGATAATAATAATCAGGGGTGTATCTTCCTCCGAACTCTTCGAAATTTTTACCAAGGGTTGAATAATGAGTTTATTGAACTGTTCTGTTGTAGTTTTTGTAATAATGGCAGGGTCAGTGGTAATGATATCTTTGATATACTGAGCGACGGCGGGCTCTCTTGCCGCTAGATCGGCTGCAATTGTAGTGAAGAATTTGAATAGCCCTCCTCGGTCCGTTTCTCCTCTCTTAAAAAAGAAGCTGGCACCGAGATTGCATTTTGCCGCAAATGACTGGGCGATGGTGCGAGAAATGGTGGATTTTCCAGTTCCAGCCATACCGCTGAGCCAGAAAATTGCCTTAGTATGGAGATCATTAGCCCAATCTGATATTTGATCGAGTAGTTCGACTCGAGTATCTGGTAAGCAGGTGGGGTTATGCTCCTCAGCATGGGAGTCGAAGGACGCTCCAGTGGCAACTGGGAGACGGACAAGCACTGTATCTTTGTTGATATCAAGAACAGTTATACTAATAGTAAATCTGTTAGTCATTGGGACTGCATACAAGAGAGCTCTGTCTATTATCTTACTGTAGATTTTGCACGTCCTCCCCGATATTCGCTGTTGTGGATTGGATATTGTGAAGATCTTCACTAACTTCAAGCCCATTAATAACGCAAAGACCTTTTAATTTAAGCGATAGTCTAGAGAGGTACGAAAACTAACTTTGATTGAGAAGCTAGCCAATACCCCTCTCAGCCTCTACTTGAGTTGGCACGATCTCATAGAGAAGATCTTTTGCATATGCAGCAGCTGCCATAGCTGCATAGCCTCGCCATTCTTTAAACCAGCTTGTCCGAGTAGTCGCAAATGCCGCGAATTATTAAACATGGAAAGTTGTTCATCAATCCTGCTGCTTCCATTTCAAAGCACAAGACATCCAGCTCTTCTGCAAGCATATCTCGAATTTGAGCGTCTTCCATAAAACTATCTGCTGAAGCGATAAGACCGTAGTGAATTATCAGATTGTCTTCCTCTTCAAGCCGATCAGGTCGTTTTATTATTCTTGGTATAACTTTCGCATCGCCATCTGATGTTTCGACAGGGTCGCTCGAATAGAGCTTGTCGGTGTCTGGATCTGGTCGACCATATTTTTTCCGCAGCCTTGTATTGTTTATGATGATGTTGTTAATAGTTGCCTCAATTTCATTTCCTTTTCTTTCGTACTTTGTACTGAGACCAGTCACGGCGGTAAGAAGAGCTCTAGGTGGCCGGCTCATATATCTTACACCCTGAAAGCGCTTCTCCTGAATCGTTCTCCCGTAGTCATACTGAACCACACCACCATGGCTGCCACTCTTTTGGTCAAAAGTAGGGGAACTAACAACAACGTCTCCAAGGCGTATATCATGCCTTTCACTAGGAGCACCGCCACCTACGCCTACCATCAGACAGACTCTGACATTTGGGAACGTGTGAACCATATCCCTTGCTGCCATTGCCGCGGCTGCCACGCCATTCTCTCCCTCAGGAAGAACTGCCATGACGACATTGTGATCTCCTATCCTACCTAGAGTATAGTGGTTATCGTCATTCTGATGGATCCATTTTGGGCCTTTGTGCTCCTCGTCGAGAAATTCTTGTGCAGCAGCGTATTCGACTTTGAGAGCACAGATCCACCCGATGGTATAGTTGTGAGGATCTGACATGATATTGATGGGATATTGATCGCACAAAAAGAGAGGATATACGCTAGACGCAAATAAATGGAATCTCTAGGCTGTTTCAGCCATTTATGTATATCCGCCGCAGATGTTATGCTTAGCCCTCATCCGCCTTTTACACTTGAAAGTCGGGTGTTGATCTGGTTAATAAATTGTGTCCATGAGCGGGGTATCAGGCAACACCCACTCATGCTGTCAGCCATACACGCCGAGTTGCAATGAGATGGGTCGGTACCAAGTACATGATAGCGTTTGACGAATCAAGCTGTGTCGCAGCCCTTCTCTACAGGATTGTCTGCTTGTTATTCGTCCGCCTTAGGCAGACAAGGAAACGTATAACAATGACTTAATTGACTCTCTACCAGCGCAGAGAATAGGGCGACCAATCATTTCCAAGTGAACATGCATGCATAGCCTCTCCTTGCACACCCTTTACACTTATGTGTGCCAATATTATCGGATTTTGTTAGGCTGGCTTAGCATTAGGCTAAATGGTGAGGCTGTTCCATCACAAGGCAAGTCAGAAGTCTGATATTTCTGTTGTCAATGAGAATCTTCATTTCATTAGGCAGATAATTCTATAGAGAATAGAGCATTAATATAATATATTACTATTGCGTATGCTTCTCTCTTATGTTTTTCCAAAGCTACCTATTCATTTCCTATTTGCGACAAAGCTTCACCTTCAACAACACTCGTAATAGAGATATTATTCTGTGATCAACCCGCATCAGATTCCTTTTTCGGGTACATCAGCATAGTCAAGTCTTAGTTAAAAACAGGGCGACACGGCTTACACATTTACAGGTGGATACGCTATGGAATCCCTTCAGTCGAGTCGAAGCTTGAGTGACCAATTCTCCGACTACTGGCAGGCTAGCACAGCTGACAGTAACCTTACACTGCATGGGTTCCGTCGCTTAAAGACCACGCACTTACTGAATCTGCGATTTCTGGAGGCTGAAATCGCCGAAATAGACTTGACAACAGATAGTGGTTGCGGGGGTTAGTCGAAAATGGGTCCGCGGAGTAAAGCACGAGATAGAGTAATAATACTTTGCATTATTATGACCCATTAGAAGAAGAAGAAAAAAAGAAACCCATTGCATTCAGCTCAAAAAACGCCTTCTAGTGTGTCTGTCATAACGTAACCGTGATATACCGCTAACTGTTGATTGCTTCACCCGTCGGCGCTGTCCTTGATGCTGTTTGAGCAGTGCCCAAATCGTTGAACACTTTAGCTTTGATTTGAGCCGCCATTAGCCCAGACATCTCCTTAGTCGCAATCAAATTTGCATCTTGAGCAAGCTTCTCCACCGCTCTATCCGTGCCCCTTCCTCCAGGCATCATCGCAGATGCAACTCTAGATCTCATAATGTTAGAGGTTGCTTCTTTAATCTTGGAGCTCAAGTCGAGCATTTGCTTGTTGCCAAAGTCGCGGTTTGTTAGTAGTGGGCTTTGGCTCAGTGTTTGCACCCAATATTTATGCCACAGGAGCTCCAGGAGGTGAGAGTCCAGGGTACTCTTGAAGTGTGAAACCTCGAGGCTGTAGTATCGACTTGAGTGAGCACCAAACTCGGCAGCCTTGTCGAGAGGGACAGTCTGGAATCCGTCAGATGCATGTCCGCTAGCACCGTCTGCTTTGTAATGAGCAGGATAAGTTCGGAATGCTCCAATTTCAACTTTCCCTGCGCTGATGGTGCGATCAGGGTCAATAACCACTGCCAAAAAGGGATCTTGAAACTGCTGCTGCAATGCCTCCGTCTCAACATCGATGCCACTGAGCCAACATCCATATCCTGGATGACTGTGATACCATCCAACGACATTCTCTTGTCTGCCTTGTGCACGGCTCAGGTCTAGGTATTCGATCAGATATTCGTTCGCTTCGTTCTGCGCGTTCACTCGCGTTTCGGTTCCTTCGACAGGCAGTCGGAAAGCGTCCGTCACCACAAAGGTTTCTCCGTCGATGTAGCCTTGCATCAAGCCCATGACTTCAAGCGCTCCTCCAGACCGGGCGTGCATCGTCATCTTGATCAAGGCAACAGCGCTGATCCGCACATACTTGAAATAGTTGTGGTCCTTAACCCAAGGACGAGCGTCTGCTATAGCCTTTTGGACTCCGGCATCGTAGTTGTAGAGCGCATCCCGTTTGGCATCGACCAGCTGGACATTGTTGTCCAGCTCTATCACATGTGTCAGCTTCTGCATCAGCATTCCAATATTTGATATTCTCATCACTGCTTACCCCATGATGTAAGAGCTGTGGTCTCCATCTTTGGCTGCCGCGCTGGTGTTTGGCAGAACGAAGATGGATGGACTTGGTAGTCGTGCTAGTTACAGTGTATCAAGTATTAGGTAGAGGGGAGCTGTCACGCTTGATTTGCCCCGCCCGGGAGACATCGCAATGCTTTATCGATTAGCGATAAGATTAGAGTGGAGACCTCCATAGCTCTAACTCCATACCTATGCAATTGTAGCTGTAATCATCTCCGTGCAACCCGAACAATACAGACAATCGAATCAATTCCGATATATACATTCACAGCTTTGGCTTCAGTTCATTACCCAGTTTATACGCCTTTGAGCAGCTGCGGTCTCCTGAGAAAAATGCGAGCTTAAATTTAGGGCGAATTTGGCGAGCACCCAGATATAACCCCCACTTGATGAAGAGGTTTAAATCATCATTCCATGGAGCGGTAACGAAAATGAACTGTTCGTAGCGGAATGAAGCCAAGGTCTTTGTTCATTTTACTCTCTGTTCCAGCAGGTAACAAGATTGTCTTGGATAGAAAGGATACAAGTGCTCCGTACAATGGATGCCCTCAACTCACGCCACAATGGCGCCATGAAGTCACTCTAAACAATATGCCTAATGATTGGGAATACCTCGGTGTTATTCAACGCTTTAGGCCATTTTATACAGGGTCGTGGATAGTGACATTCCGCCATCACGGCATATGCACCGTTTAGAGACAACTCCACCGCATGAAGTGGCACCTCTTGACCGCTTCATTGATATTGGCAGTATTTGCACATCAACACACATAAGAAGATAAACACAAAGGTAGGTTGACACAAAGGTAGGCTGGCTGCAATAACGCAATGCAAAGAATAGGCAAAAGTTATCAATAATGGCAAAGTACATGGTCAATACCACCAATCAGTCTCATATATTAAATAACCACCATCCCGTTCGCTTTTAGGAATTGGCCCGTCGATAAGTAAACATTTCTTCTCGTTATATATACCTTTTATATTCTTCAGAATATTAGCATTTATTTGTAGAAAGGCACATACAGCACGACGAAGAGTTACCTGAACACGAGAGAGCCATTCTCATTTGCGACGTAGTCATCCAAGTTGAGGAATTGCTCCTCTGCAAAAGAGCCATCTGCTCTGTATAGCAGAGTAATGAGAGTCGTGCCATCAAGTCTCCACGACTCTCCATCAGCAGAATCGAAGACACCGGAGCCATTGAGATCAAAGTAGCCGTCATTGTTGCCGACGAACTCGTTGATGTCAAGCACGCTTTCGAAGATGTTGCCATCATCATCGAATACGTTGGCAATCAGTAGAGAGCCCTCAAGGCGAAAATCTTGAGCAGACTGGGAGAAAGCCATGTTGATATGATTGATGATATGGTTCGAATGAATGACTTGGTGTTTAGTAGACTTGCCAGGAAGATGAGGTGACAGAGTGTCCTTATTATAGGCAAAGTGTTGTTCAGGCATCTACATTTCAGGCTCAACAGCCAAGGGTCTTGCAGTGGCAGTGCGCATGAGCTTCACATGATGAGTGGAGGTGCCTTACATATGATTGCCGAGAAGCCGAAGCTGGTACTCAGATATGTAGTCTAATTGAGTGAATTATGCAGTTTCCAGGGACACCGCCCCATACGAATGGAGTCGCCAACCCAATTAATGAGGGGTAACGATATTTCATGAGAGATAAAAATGAGAGAGTGTAAAGTCATTAAAATGGTCCACTAGAGCTGTCATAGTGAACAATTTTGTGGAAGTACATCACCTTATGCTTTGCACACAGCGAGTTGACTGCTTCATGCGAGGCCACATCACAACAACTGGGCGGCGGCAATTATAGTAAATCTCCGGCCTTTTTTGCCTAACCGTGGAGCTTAGGCGGTCAGGATCGTCCTAAAGCCCAACGTGATGGGTCTCTTCAACCTACCTGAGATATCCCCTCAGTTAAAGTTGGTCTCTATAAGCAAAGCGGCAAGAATGAAGAGTTGGATTTTGAAGCTCTCTGACACTGACAGGGAAGCTAGATACTCTATCAAAATCGCACCCAATAGCTGATCATAAATAAGGCCAAGACATGTAACACTAGAACCACCTTCAATGGCAGCATCCCATGTCGTTAATTCCTCCTACTACCGTGGCCAGACACTCATCGTGAACTCACAGTTGAGCCGTGATGGCCTCCATTATGAAGTTGAAACGAGTAAATTTTCACGATCTCAAGTATTAGCGCTTATTTGACTTTTGCTACACTCCCGATCGGGGAATTCATGAGACGCAGCTACGTTTCGGGCGTTCACTGGGACAGATCGATTTCAACTGGAAATAAGTAGGTTGGCAATATTAAATCCGCATTGTTATAATCAAAGTAGCTACTATGGTAGAGTCTAACCCTATCAATCATGAATACTGCGTATTGATTAGTCGTGGCTGCAATTCAGGTGGCACTGGGTTCCTGATCCGGCATCAACTTTTGTAATCAACCACAGTCTCTTGTCAGCCTACACGCGGGAAATGCTCTTTTTGATGCCCCATTTATGTAGTTCTTCGGCGTCTCATACTAAAATTTACCGAAGATTGCTCATGCGGAGTAGATCTATGGGCTTTACGGGGCTTTCTATAAACTACGCGAGCATATTTCCCCATACTTCTGGACCGGGTCAATACCCCATTCATTCTAAGCCATCAAGCCATGCAACTCGATCCCAAAGATCGCCGGCTCAATCACTCGATGTTTGACGCTACTGTGCACGCAGTAATCCAAAACTTCTGGGTTTTGATGCCCAGATGGTGTTAGAATAGAGTCAAGCCTCATGACAAGGGCATTAGAGAGCGGACTCTATGAGTTTCCAAGATCTCACAGGAGCCCAAATCTTGTTTTGAAAGCTCATATTATCATAATTCTAACATACCAGGCTTAAACTTCACGAAAATTAATGAAGGGAGCCTGAGAATTGGTAAATAAGAATAGATCTGGTATAAGTACATTGCAAATAACCTGGAGATTTCAATCAATCTTCACAAGTTGGCCCCCAATTTGATAAATCCAACGCCGTGCTCGTCACAAAAATGGTTTTTAAAACACCCCTAATTATTAAAGTCATCCCCGAGAAACTTGATTCAAAAAAGAATTTGCCTTCATCTTTCACCCTTCACTTAACGACAACACCCTCTTGGTTAATAAGGAGGGCAGCGTCAACCTCGCCATTATTGCCAATGTTGGGGGCTGTCAGGTTCTTGCTGGTGATTGGACCGGGTTTGAGATAGCAGTCTCCGGGAGCGCCTCCACTCAGCGCAGTGGCAGCAACACTCCACGAGGGAATAAAGGAGACAGCCAAGCAGGTACCGCTCGTACCGTTGTAGTGGTTCCATCCGGCGCATGCGTCCATACAGCCGTTGAAGTTGCTAGCAAAAAGGGAATACAATGGGGTGTTGATGGTATCCTTCTGGCAGTACATGGTAAAGTTGGCATTGTCGAAGACTAGAAGAATCAATTAGAATCCATGTTTTAGCATATTTGCAAGAGATACGAGTGACTTACAGGGAGAGTGGTAAATAAGTCCGTTAATTTCTCCTGCGTTATCTGTACATCCATTGGTGATACTGTTGAAGTCCGGTGTGGCAGATCCAGTGCTGCTGCTAGTCGATGAAGTAGGTGTGTTGTCCGAATCAGTCGTCCGGCTTGGAGGATTGGTAGCTTGGGCCGCGGCCAATGAGGAGCTCAAGACTCTCAGCTTTGAGGTTGCGTCGTTGTAATTTTTGGTTGCGACGCCGGTACCAGCTGCTAATCCTATGACCACTGCAGACAGGATGGCGATGATGATTGAGAGAATAACGACCAGGGAGATTCCGCCGGCGGCAGCAGCAACAGCCTTCTTTTCCGGGAAGGTCGATTCTGACATTGCGTATGCTGAGTCGTTTGCCATCACGCCCCCCGCAGCTGCTGGGCCACTTTTCCCAGCTTCTGTGTATTGTCCATTGTTCTCATATCCGACAGGTGTTGAGACATATGTTGGCGCGACGGATGGCTGAGGTGACCAAACTTGTTCCGGAGGTTGACTGATGTAGGCCTCGGGCAGATCGTGACCACCGGCTAACTCAGGAGAATCATCATACTGGGAGGACATGTCAGTCAAGAGAATTACATATCGACGTTCACGAACCTACAGTCGGAGTCATCTTGTAAGCGTAAGAATATGCCTTATTCGACATTCGAGCAAGGCCCCAGACAAGACGAGCACCGCCAACGGACGGGGGAGTTGGGGGGGTTCGAGGAGCTTATGAAAGATTTTCAACTTGTTTCGGCCCTGGTTGAACGACGTCTTTTAAAGTGCAAGCGCATCAATCAGGAGAATGAGAGGCCAGGACCGGGGGAGCCTCCACCTTGTAAGTCCACTTTGCTCACAAGGATCAGCGTTTGCCTTCCAAGTAGAGGGTGGAGTCTTGCTCAGCCCTACATGTCGAGATACAGCTACTACTTGTAAGTTTATTGATGATTTAATACTTGGAAACGAGACTGAAACCCATCCTCATCGCGGACCTCCCAAATCGATCCCTTTGTGAATCAAACATCTTTGACGAGCTCCCCGATGAAGAAGATGGGTACAGAGAACTGTGAGCAGAGGATTCACGCGACGATACCAAATGCTCAAGGTCTCGCACTAGCGCTGACGTTGCCAACGTACGAGCACCCATGTAAGCTGCAAAATCAACAGAGGCGCAGATTCTTTCCCCCCAGAAGCATTCTTAGCGCGGCACATAGCCCGGTTTGCCTGGGTTTTAGCACCGTCAACTTAGACCATTCCGCCGGTTATCCGCTATTTTGCAATTTTATGGAGACTCTTGTGCCTGTTTTTGGCGATTGATTAGTCGGACCCCTGTCGTAACTGGTCGCTATGTATAGAAGCAGGAGCACACTCATTCCTGGAGCTGACCACTCAGATGCTCCAGGAAGGTGAAGAACTCCAAATCTGAAATTAACAAGTCATTTCCTCGTGGAAATAGCCTAGCTGGCAAGCTAGGAAAGTGGCTAGGCACTATATTTGCCGGGGGCTGATCCCGTAAAATCAGAAAGTAGTTCCATCTAGCGTCGACTATCCATCGGCACATTATATTGACTCAAATCGAGCTTTCAAAAGCCGACGTCGTTTAGTCCTCGGACGTCCTTGAAATCAAAGATGCCATCATCGTACTTCTTGTAAACAATCCAAGGCCCAAAAAGGCCCTACACTTACTATTATTGTATCTACTCGAAAACGTAAACTCGTAATAGGGGGGTGGGTCAACAGCCCTGTAATCAATTAGCACAGGGGAAAATTGTGGAGAGCTTTTTGAGCCTCTTCCACACAAGAAGGTGAGAGAAAAAGCGTTGAACGCCGACCAGAACGGCGACCGATCCTTGCCGTAGCGCCTTTGAACATTTGCTAGCCCTTCTACTTGTATGCTTTGAAACTAGTTGTGCGAAGGATTGCACCAATTAGGAGATTACTGCTACCTAGACATATGAACTAGCTGATTAGTATTACTAGTATTTTGATTAGCCAATAGAACTGATAGATATTTATTTTTATAAGCTCGGCGTGCCCTTTTATTGTTTACTTATACGTACTTGTAGAAACGCGGTTGGCTTACCAATGGCTACCAGGAACGGAGTTAATTATGAAGCATACGGCCACCGGAGGTTTCAAACCAGTCCTATGTGCATTAGAATATGCAGGATTCCGTGAAATTTCATCAAGACTCAGTGTCTCTTGTTTCAGGCCAATCCGTCGAGTGATTTCGGGGATTATATGCTTTCGTAGAAGAGGTACCCTCAGCCAAGCACCATCGCGTTCATCGCCATTGCTGCTGAGCCGTCCATAATAGAGCTCCGGCGACACAGACGGTCGAATTTACGACGCCGACTCTCCTCTCCCTTGTATTTATGGGCGGATGAAGCACGATGTGGCTAAAGGTGAAGGACGCTTAACACGATAGTCCCACGATTTCACCAATCAATGAACTAGCCGATTTTCATCGATGATATAACCGCTGCTGGACTGGAAGTTTAGAAAGGCAAGCCAGATTTGGTTCTAGTCAAAAGTGTTGCCCATACACGCGGTTCCGCTCTTATATCTAGAGCTCTTATTGCTTGCATTTAATTCTCTCCCATGTACTCCGTATAACTGTAGGATCACGTTATGCCCACAAGTGCAAATACGTCAGCGACGTCGGCGAAAATGTGGGATTATCGTTATGCTTGCGAGACGGTAAGTAGATTGAAGCTTATCTGTAGCTTCCATAATCACATTACATAAGATCTCGGCCAGAGACTGGATGTTATTCTCTTCAATCTCCGCCATCAGCTGCCGGGCCCTTGTGCCATGGACGAATGAGTCAAACATGCCATGATAGAGAATGAAAAAAGGAATGCCTTCATAATCCAGATTCTCAATCATCTAGATTAATTCAAGTAGATGTTAAGAAAAATGGGTCGAGCTTACTCTTGAGACGCGTTGGGTGAGACATATTTGGCTAAATGCTAAGACAAGCTACTTATCACAATGTCATGAAACGCTGAACTAGGATTGCGTCAGGAGAGAAAGGGATTGTGGATAAATTCAGAATGAAGATAAGTGAAGGGTTCGAAAGGTGGGCCTCTGCTCGAGTGACAAGGCAGAATCTGCTATAAGCACACTCACTGGGGCTGCTGATGCCACCTCATTTCTGTTTACCACAACCAAGAAAACAAGAAACCCAGAGCTGGTGCCACTTAAATTTCACGTTTCAGCCTCTGATATGATTCTTTTGTAAGAATTCTGGATCTTCCCGCAATTTATCGTATAGTTTCGTAACATCTCCGAGGGATTCCGATCCACCGTTAAGCACACACACAACTTTATGGAAACATCCCCTTAAGCTCCATAGCTTCATTCTTAAGGGCCTCAATCCAGTACTTGCAAACTCTTACAAGAAAGTTGTCTTTTTGATCGTCTTCTATTTAGCAAAGTACCTAGTCCATAACGATCTTTTGCCGTAGACTTCGAGGTATGAGCCCGCAGTATTTCTCTTCAAGTAACTGAGACCCACCTCACACTCTCTTACATCAAGCTGCATGGTTACAATAACGTAATGCCCCTTTCTAAACCTTTCTCAGCCCTTGTGGAGCAATTTCGAGCCGCATTCGTCGAGAAAAGTGCGCTGCCAACGGATGAAGGTTCCTCGCAGATCTACTTATTCTGCTATGAAAAGTGCCTAAGAGAACTCATTTTCTCAAATATCGGAGCAATGAAATTAAGAAATAGCCAGTGATGAGACTCGATCCAGAAGTGCTGAAATAGAGAGGAATCTTACTGCCGTTTTTCGCATGCGAATTATGAACGCCATAGTCACGTGGTTAAAAGCGTTACATTGGAATCGAAAAATATGACTCTTATTGATTAAGTTGCCAGCCCCTATATCCAGAAGCATTAGTTCTTACGAGCTAGCTTCTTTATTAGTTCTGGAAATTGGTAATTTAAAGCAGGTCAAGTTGTCAACTCCAGGACTGGCTGAATGCCATATCTTCACAAGGGGTTGATCAATTTCTATCATATCTGGTTTGACCGAACTACACAGCTAACTGGTTCATTTCGACACAATATTTACTAGATCTAGAACCTCTGTTGTAAATTTAAACGGACTCAAAGAAGTTTACGTTCATAGAAAATTCCATTCAATCGTTTCGAGGCTTCACTGTGATCACAGTAGCCATTAGCAAGTGTAACGACAGATATTTCACAATCGAAACTGCCTTTCAAAATAGGCCATTTCAGAAACGCCATCGCGCTACAGGCTTAGACTCCCATTGTTGACTTTAAATAAGCCCTTCATTAGCCCTCTACAGAATATCAACCACTTCCAACCGCCACTTGTTCCAAGTTTCTTGTGTCTGAAGGGAAACTGGCCATATTGGTGGAAAGGTATCCTTTTCATCGTATTTAAAGATACGGTTGATATTTGGATAGTGGCCGTGTTGATAACCATCTTCATACATGTGGCATCCTATCACCCTCCAAACTTTGGTTGATGATGTATATTTGGTATTGGCTATTGTGAACCCCCTTGCAATGGGTACTCTTCTTCCTCCTGCAATAATTAGTCGATAGAATTGTTGCCTCATGGCCAAAAGTTCTCTCGTGCCTCTTCCACGCGAAGAATTGAACGGACTTTTCGTAACAATTTAGGCTGCTCGCTACTGCTCTCATTTTTCATTTGCTCTAAACATGCCCCAGCCCGACATAGATACTCCAAAATGTCAGAGTCGCAACCAAATCCAATAGCGATGTACAGTGGCCAATGAGGCATATCCATTGGGGGATATGACTCTTCTTCAATCGTTTCAGAAGAGAAATAAGAATGGCGCTTGAAGAGGGTAATTTGTTCCATATGAGTCGATACAAGACCTTTCTCAAATAATAATTTTAAGACTGAAACATCTGGCGAGATTAAAGCTGGAAATATAGCCAGCTGATAACGGGGCTCACAAGTAGCAAAGTCTGACGCCCCGATGGGAATACCCAGTCCCTGGAGAGCCTCAAGAAACAGTTCCAACTTTTGTGGGCTTCGTTTCCGAATGATCTCGGCACACCCAACCATAATAGACTCGTATATACCGAGCGATTCTAGAGTGCTGTCGCCTTTCTTAAAAGGATAGACACCTCTTGAGTGAAGTAAACCTATAAAGATTTGTAATTCGCCTTCATTCAGCAGCGAACTATTCGTCATTCCTGTAAACATACCGCCGAAACAGTATCTCTCCATTACGTGTTTGCCAGATGAACTCAGTCTGATCTATTGAAAACAAAGAGATTGGAGCTAGAGATTTAGGTGGACATGGGCTCCAGATATCCAAATAGCAAGCTTGTGGATCTTCCAAGCGAGAAACGGTTGTGGACAGCGCTTCAAATTTAGATATTGCATCATATAAGTGGAAATGATGCTTATTAGTATTTGATAGTTCGCTTAGATCAGCCTGTCTTATTTACCTGAGCAAGACGCTGGATATGGTATGTGCGGCGATCATTTGATGAACCCAAGTGAGTTCGCTGTGGATGTATTGCAATGATATCGGTCAATATCCAACATGCCTTCCAAAGATTTGCATATCTCTGGTTATATGCGATAGAATCATCGTGATTTTGTGGCTTGGAATAGATTTGCGATTGCACCTGCTTTTCGTCAGTCCTTAACCTCTATTGCACTATACTCTCGTTGCACATTTACCTTCATGAGGCACCATCGTCCCGCCTGAAGCCAGTTATCGATTGTGATGGAAGCCCACAGACCATTATCAACCTCTGCCTTCTGTAGAAAGATATTTGTAGATCATCCGGGCCAATAGTGCTGATTCGGACATCTCCAGACCGCGACAATGTCGAGTCTGAGTCTTCGAGCTCTCCGACCAATAGCTTGATAGTGTTATAGAGATTTCCAAGCTCCTAGCTGAGCCCATAAAGCTCTTCGGGTGCATCTCGCGAAACTTTGTAAACCTGTGAGTAGAGCTTCCAGCAAAGCTTCCCCACTTCAACAAAGCTGTCTATCCCGGTGCCAGAAGCCATAATGCTGCAAAATAAAAAATGAATGATCAAAATCCAGGAAATTAGGTAGCGATCTTGGGTATTATGGAAATCGTAGCAGCCTATCATGTTGAAGACAGTAATTGGCGAATGCTTGTGATTGACGAGTCTGTACTCCGTACACTGCCACGAGTTAGGCATCAATCGACGCGCTCTACTCTATGCCTCATAAGTGAAAGGCTAACTATAAGGTTCTTTGATGATAAAAATAAAGAATATTAATAATAAATAGTCTATTAATACCTTATTCTATGCAATATTGCCCATCTTTTCAGCAGTAGTAATTGTGGAATGGCGTAAGACCATATCATTGAGACAAACATCGCCTGTGATTTAATTGGTACTGGTGTAATTCACTCGGTTCCGATTATCCACATTATGTGTTATAAGTAAATTGCACCATTCAAAGTTGGTCTTGTCAAAGTAAGACCGAGTTCTCACTACTTTTATTATTCTTGGCTGCTAAAAAGAAAGAAAATCGAGCAGTGAGGGCGGCAGTATAAAAGTATATAAAACACTGCGCTACTGCGGTTCCTGCGCCTTCTGCTGCTGCAATATTTTGAGCGCCTCATCGCGCGTCTCGTATTCTCCAGCTACCTAAATGTACCAACGCCGCATAACTAGAGTCTCTGTTATACAGCTAGGCAAAGCAGATTGATCATGTACCTGTGTATTTACACATACCCAGGAGGAACAGCCTTAATAAATGCACTCTAGGCCTAATCCATTCCTCCACACGTCGTACTTCACGGACTTACACCTCTTTCTCTATCTCGAAGATACGGATGGCAGAATATGTGGTAGGTCGAATACACTCTACTTTATAGCCTAAAATCACAACAAAGTGCCTACTTCTACGAACCAAGCATCATCAATCCTCTAAAGCGGATCCGTTCACCCGAGTATCAATACTACACCACTCCGATTTTTATTCGTCTCTAGCGATCGGCGATGGTAGATATCGGGGCACACAAGTACAAAGGATTTAGGAATTTGGGACTGGCCGTCGGAGCATATATACTCCGCCCTCGGTGCTATGGCGTTATCTTCAAGAAAAATCGTAGAGCGCTGATATATGTGAGAATATCGGGTACAGTAGCCGCGGGCAGAAGAGGCAGTTGTCCGAAAATGAGTTACCCTATGATGGCTACATTTGCCGGTTTAATGAGGTGCCACATCAAACTGCAATGTTGGCTGTGATGGGAACATGATTAACCGGTTGGCGAAGAGGAGAGATGTGCATATTACGAGAAAAGAGAGCTGATACGTAGTCGTGGGAAAGGAAGTATGGAATGAAGAGTGTGGATAAGCGGTAGCAGAAAAAAGAAATGAGATTAGATTCACGGACTATATGAGGGAAGCAAAACACGTGGTTGAATGGATGGCTATGGGAGAATTAAGAGAGGAAGAGTTCTCACTTATAAATCAACTTGTAGACTGAATGTGATTTGAGGGATCGAAAGAAAGACGGGGAGGATCTACCCATGGACGAACCTCAGTGCCATCCATCCATGAACAACTTTTGAGCGCTGAAATTGTCGCGATGCCATAATAGACCCCTGGCACCACAGAGTGGGCGAAGCGGAGCATCATATGGAGACGCTTCGCAGCCACCCCGCATTCTATGGTACGTACCATCCATGCTGCCCAGACCAAGCTGCGTCCAGGCCTATCATGAGCAAAGATGCGGCCGTTAAGAGCAGGCAAAGCTGGTGGGGGTGGAGGTTAGGGTATGACGATGACCGCATAATCGCAGTCGCAAAGCTAAACCGAATCGCAGCGAATGGGACGGCGCTGATAAGACGGCTTGAGAAGGTGAGACAAGAACGAGGTACCCGGCGTTAGGACGAGTAACACGCTACAAAAAGACCCTCGTCGAAGTATACTCGTAGTACTCCGTACTCCGTACAGAAGATAGTAAGTCGTAATATGCTTTGCATTTGCGTTGAGCTGTGTTAGGGTTTCACGAATACGGGTGTACCCCAGGGGCTGGTCGGGCGATGCTGTGCGCGCAGCCTTGTGAACGTTTTGATGAAGAATGAAAACTTTTCCATCTCCCCTCTCATTTTCCCTGGTAAAGAGGGTGTGATGCTGTTGCTGATGCTGCACCACGCATGTGCGTCCGGACCTGGTCTCGCGTTTGAGTGGCCATGTCGATGCAGGAAAAAAATAAGGACCCCCGCAAGAAAATTGCGCATGAGACAGTCAGCCAGCAAAGCAAAGGATGGCTGAGCACGCGCACTTGCACGCGCCCTCGCACGTGCGCAGTTGGCTGACCCTCTGACTACAAGTATGTTTGGCTATTATTGGGCATCGCCGGTGGTCTGCCTGGCTGCCGGGCTGCGAATTTGAAAGCATTCTTAGGGGGGGGATGATGATTTTCTTAGCTGCCTGCAATGGTGATGTACTTCGGACTTGGAGACCTGTCACATATAGCAAACCTAGTAGGGATTTGAAAGACGAAAGATGAGTCAAAGCCAGAGTACGAGATAGGTAACAAGGTATCATCTTGCAAGGATTAGAACGTGTTGGGGAAAGGTTCAAAAAAAACTTACATTGCTTTGCAGGTGGCTTGCTAATAACGAGATTCATCATACCTGTAGGTAACGACGCCGACGTGTCCGAAAGCGTGGTACGAAGCAAATGCTTGCACAGCTTATTATGGGCGCATCCCCGGCCAGCACACTCCAATCCAACGCAAGCCATCGTGGTCAGCTAGCCAATAAATTTATGACGCCGCATAAATTATCATATGATGACTGGTGCTTCAAAGGATTATTGGCATATCATTTGGCCATCCAAGGCCCCCCTTGTTGGCCGAACAAGACGACCTGCAGATCCCGACTGCTGCTTAGCTGCCCGACAGAAGCACCTTGGCGACCAAAAAAGAAAGTAGTAGTTGCGCTGCGCGATCCCGTTTGTATCCTTGGTGCCATCCTAGAGCCTGCACATACTATCGACTAGTAGAACTCCGTAGTAGCATCATCTGCTCGCACTTGTACATGCCTCAAGCGTCCAAACGGGGCCGGGTACCACGTCTTGGCCAGGATTGGCGGGAACAGGAGCGTCGGGAATGGGGGTCCATGGAACTTTGTTGAGATATGCGTCCGCTAGATACGTGGTTCAAGCGTTGATGCCTCAAATCGCGGCTTTAATCTTTGGCTTTTTCTGCTGGACCCCCGCTTGCAGTTCGTACAGGCTTTGCAAATGTACAAAGTCGGCCGATCAGCTTCCTTTTCTTCTCTCCCTCCTGTTGCTTGATCTCGATCTCTTCCCCTTCTTCCTTCAACTCCAGCCGGTTTCCATCATCCTTGGGCGCATCACTTGCCCATTGCCAATCCTCTCTGACGCGCATCATTTTGGTCCTTTGTGTGCCACCAAGCTGGATTCGGTCACTGGTGCAAACGGCCCCGGCTGATCAAAGCACGCCGTCTCGACTCGCATCGTCATTACCCCGTACGGAGAACCCCATATTTCCTTGGAGAAGAGATTACTGTGGAAGCACTCCGTGCTATCTTGAGGACGAGCAAAAAGAGAGTTGGAGCCACTTATTGATGTTCCTTTATTTGTGTCGCCTTAACTTATCATTATCTGTTATCGATTTCGCCTCTCTTTCTCCCTTCTCTCTCTTGTCCGACGGACCAGCAAATGATACCTCGCCGATAAGGACGAGTCAGCTAATCAATCGCACCCGACCGGCCGTTCCGTAGCTTCCCTTCATTTTACATTTCACAGAAGTAGGTGCCACCGCGGCAAACACTGTGTTATCGAACGGACGCTGCCGACAAAGTCTTGGCTACTGCTCCCCGCCGCTATCAGATACGCACCTGACGTGTACCAATTACTCTGCAAGGCACCACTGGCCGGCTGCGGCACCAATCGCAACACGCCTGACAGTTGGGCCTTTCCCAAGCTCCGCCCCAGCCGTTAGCCCTAATCGCACGCCTGCTATTGGCCAGCTGGCTTCCCTGGCTCTTCCACTTCAGGCCAACTTTTTTTTTTTTACCCGCTTGGGTTTCGATACCGCCGCGGAGCGTCTGCCTTGGTACTGCGCACCGAGCGATAAAGTACCCTTGTGGCACTCCACATCGTTATCGTACATACTACGACGTACACGCGACCGATTGTGCTACCTGGCAGTACCTACGCAGCGTACGGAGTAGAGTACGGGGTACACCGCGCCAAAGTCCTCCCGTATTCCAGAAGCCCTCGCCCGCCTGGAGCAGCACAGCGCTGTCGGTCCCCTGAGGCCCACCCCAAACACCGCTAGCAGCACCCCCAACCCTTCTGGGTTCTGGCATGTCTCCACTGGTGTCTTGCGCTGTCTCGATCCCTGCCCGGCCTCTCGTGCCTACAAGGCCTAGTACGCCATGATGCTATACACTCCTCGCCCGAGGCTCCCACAATCTCCAAGTCCTGCTCTCTTCCCTACCACCATCGCCTCTGTAGCCTCTCGCAACTCTGTTCGCTCTTCAGCATCGAAGCCGCCACTCCCTTCAAAGCCAACAATAATCGAAACGAGCCTCATCTCCGAAATTACCAAATCAACCGTCGTCATCATTCCACCACACGCGAGTGACTCGAAGCATGCAGAGAGCAACACGAGAACATCGGCAATTACAGTTACCGTCACACCCATCCGATCTGAATCGCCTTCTCCTTCCGAAATCCATGCGGATATGGGGAAACACGCCTTCTCTTCGCCTGTGTCTGCCGTGTCTGACGGTTTGACCATAAGGCCAACAACTCCAACCAGCCCAGTCCAGATTCCAAAGATCAACGGCCGCAACAAACACTTCGAGGCCGTCCATCCTGTACGACGACACAACAACAATCCTCGTCGTAAGATCCCGAATCATGTTCGCTCATCGGAGCCTCTATCTCCGTCAGTGGCTGCTCTCTTGGCGGTCACTGACATTCCGCGACCCCGACGGACACAGCGGAAAACCCGGGGGGTGGACAACAGATTATTGACCGTCGACGCTATCATCGCCGATGAGAGTCCGCTTTCAGAGAAGGAATTCAGCTGGTCGTTGAGTCGCGGTAGCCCCATGGATGTGTTGATGTCACCACCCGACAGCTTCGACGATGACTTCCTGGGCAGTGACTGTGGTAGCGTCTCTATGGCCAGAACGCTATCTATCGATTCGATGCCATCTCTCGGCGACTCTTATGGCACCGACGTGATTTCTTCTGTCGACTCTCCTCGGAGCTTGAGTCCTCAACCTCTACATCGGAGAAAGGCCAGTCCCATCCGTAAGTCGCTTGGGCCTGTCCGTTCTCCCCCTGACAGCATCGATGAGCATCCGCTCTCCCCCAAGCCACAGGACGCGGATGACCTGGACTCACTGAGTATCCAAAGCTCAGAGGTTGACCAAACGACCTCTCACCCGTTTATACCGTTTAAGCCCCTCCGGGCAGTCTTCAGGTCTAATCTCACGGCATCGCTACGAGCGTTACGATCTGCAGCAAAGTCTTTTTCAAGCATCAACTTTCCATCCATCCCGCCTGATGATCTCATTACCCGGTCCATCCTCACCATGGACCCCAAAGTGCCGTACGCTGACGAGCGTCGACCACCCGTTACGGAAGACATCCCATCGGCCGAGCTACGCCGCTACCTGAATCCCACCACAAGGCTATCGCTTGAGACACAGTCTCGACCTCTACAGCAGCCGGGCACCTTTGCCGCATCTATCCAAATGCAAACCTACAAGATCCAGCGCACCCGACCCACAGACGCCGCGGCGCGCAAGTCGTACCCATCCATCTCACCGCTATCTCCGTCGCCTCCAGCAAGCGAGCCCACTTCAATACCGACTCAGGATGCGATACCACCTCTTCCGGCTGTGCGACAGCGAGAGATGCGAGAAAATCCCGATTTTATTCGCATTGCCGTCATGGAGATGATCATGCGCAGGCGAGGCAAGCTGGACAACAGCAAGCCTGGCCGTGCCCGATGGGCACTGCCGCCTAGGAAAACGTCGGCTAAACCCTATGAGATTGGAACCGATGGTGTTCCAGAGCGATGGATTCCTTTGCCAATTGCTGATTAGCTGGATTCATCAGAATGGACTATCGGCACATTCCTTCCCTTCATGCGCGCCGAGACGAAACTCATGAGACAAACGCGTTTACCGGATTTTCATTGGTTTCCAGCTACGACTAAGGCATCGGCGAACACTAATAAGCAATCCGAGACAGGACCCTTACTTTCCTCTCTCTCTCTCTCTCTTTGCCGAAGCCGACGATTGATCCACCGCACACATTTATAGTGGGACTATGTCAAAATCACCAGGGAATAGCATGATTTCACTTACCAATGGCAAGCCATTTGTTTTTGGGTAGAGTGGCGATTGGGCTCCGATGACACATGGCAGTTTCGGTACTGAGATGGGGCTTAGAGAGAACGGAGCACAAGCCCACATCCTTGACTCCACATGGAAGGGTTTTGGAAGCCTCCGAGCCCTGGAAAGCCACGAGCATGAGTCGTGAACACCCACACAGGCAACATGTCACAAACCATACCGACAACAAGCGTCGATGCATTTTGGGCCGTCACCAGTTTGTGGATATTGGCTGACAGTGTACCAACCTATTGGAACATCTGGCATGCTTTAACTGGATGAAACAACGGCAGCAAAAATTTTACAGCCTTTGCGACACGGCCTAAAGCAATGCATACATGCATGCGTGTTAAAGAAAAAATTCTCTTCGGCAAACGGACCCAGGGACAACCTTGTCGCAAGACCCTACGAATTCTTTTACGCCCATTTCTATATCGTAATACTACTATGTCGCGAACTTTTGCGCGAGACAAAAGATCGACCTTTTGACAACGCAGGGCATTGCCCGATTGGGAAGGCAGAGATATGACTGCAGCGGGCACAAATCTCCGAAACGGCAGCCAAATGAACTGGTTAACGACCTGCTTTTTCTGCTTGACAGGCCTAAGGACCTTTGTCAGATTACTCTATCGGGTTTTGTCATCTAATTGAGACACGTCTTTCCGAAGGCTCGGCGGTATTCGGGGCTAGGAACCAATACTACTACTACCTTCGGTCGGATGGATTAGGTGTTAGGCTCAGGCGAAAGTCTTGGGCTGCGTGTGGTATCTGCGCTATTTTCTAGCCTGAGTTGTTTTTCCTTCTTGGTTTCATTTTTTGGGGGATTTTCATGCGTTCTATTCTTGGACTAGCCTCTTCATCCTTGTCCTGCCATGTTTTTTTTTTTAAACAATTTCCCGCATCGCGATGGTGGAGTCATGCATCAACATTTTTTTGGAGTATCTAGCATTGCGAAATGGCGGCGTATGAATTGGAATACCCTTTGTTTGGTGTACGGGGCTTTTTTTTTATTCATTTCTTTTTGGTTTAACTTTTCCCACGATTTGTCTCTGTTCCTGTTTAGTTTTGTCCCATTAGATTGAGGAGGTGGGATGCATTTCCCGAGAAATGAGCAATGGGGTGATGTTACTCACTTACTGGACCACTCACTACCAGCGATGAGGAGAAGATGCCTGTTGGGTGGTATGCCTGATAGGATTGTACAAGAAACATTACGGAGAGAAGATGATTTACATGGGACATTGGGATACAGAGTTGGATGACATCGTCGCAAGGCGAGCATAGCGGGTTTTTTTTGGAATTTTATTTTTGGACATTCCACTTTTTTGATATATAGAAAGACCCTGAGTTGGACTATTTTTAAGCAAACTAGTCAGAGATTAAATTAAATGTTTATACATTAACTTTATTTGCTGGTGAACCAATGGACCTTCCTAATTGTAGGGTGGCGATTTCGTGTAAGCAAGGCCTAGGATTATTATTATTAATTTTTTCTTTTTGACATCTCAATGGGTATAGAGAGTTTTCATTGCAGGTAGATTTGAAATTAGGAGTGAGACCGTGTTAAACATTGTTTTCTAGTCATAAGAATGGAGTGTTGACACTACAAAAACGTTGAAACAATATCATGCGAATATCAGAGAACCTCGTTCTTATAAAGATTTTTTTATCACACATATGAAACATAGTAAATTGCCGAGTAAATCAAGCATATTTATCCAGCCAAGAAATAAGGGTATATTCGGACCTTCCGGTCAGTCAATGATCTGCCAGCAGAGGCATATATCGCCTCTTGAAAGAAAAAATGGTTAAAAGTCCAAATAAAGGAGAGATCCAATTCTCCACCTTTACAAAATGCCACCCATACGCCCAATTTATGCGCAATCCCTTATATACCTTCAGTATATAGTCCAAAATCCAGCCATGGTAAATAATCCAACGCATCGCTTGCTTGTAATGCTAGAATGAAACGATAAGAGAGAAGAAAGATGAAAGAATCATTTCTGCGCCCACCAGGATACAAAGTTGGCATAACAATGCACCTTTTTATCCCCGAGGGCCCTTCGTGCTTCAACGAGATACAACTCCAACTCTGTGTTGTCCAATCCCAGTGTTCTCAGAGGTTTAGCAGCTAGGGCGGTGACGAGCTCCTGGATAACATCTCGGAAGAGATTTCCAATCTCACGCTGCTTGGGATCCTGCGAGAATCATGTCAGTTTATGTAGACGGTATCCCATTTCTTTAAGTAAAGTAGTACCTTGGCCCAAGGGCCGATTGGCGTCTTAATGACTCGACATTGGATGTTTTTAAAGCCGGCCTTTTTATATTTGTCTTCGAGCTCATTGATGACGTATGTGTTCATGCCGTACTTTGACAGAGCCTGGTGCATCATCATGGCAACTTGCGCCGGTGGGTGGTTTTGAGGCATTGTTCCATCGTCGCATCTGATATAGGTACAGTAGTCTGATATCTCCAGCCATCCACCTTCTTTCAGGTGGTTATAGCTATTGTGAATCAGCTTGTCCATGTCTTTCAGATATATGCAAGAATGGCGCAAGTGGATAAAGTCGTAGCCGCCGCGATCCATCCACTCGTCTTCAATGTCGTCGACTAAGAATCGTACATTGGGCGGGACCATGGACGGCTGGATCGGGCTGAGGTCGAGGCCGACGATTTCTGCGCTAGGAAACATTTTTGCCACTTTGTATATCCATTAGCACATCTCCGAGATTCTAGAAGCAGGAATAGAGTGAGTCGTGATTATACCTGCCACTGGCCACATCCCTGTACCTGTGCAAAGGTCCAATATTCTCTGTGGATTCGGCGCAATAGGGGCATTGAATAATCTGCCACCAGTCTGCTCCATATGCATCACATGTTTCATATACTCTCGCTCCTGCTCGATGTCGTCGTTTGGTAAGGGATAGCGGCCGTGTCGGTAGTGATGATACTAGCAAGAAGAAAAACTCAGTCACATGCTCTGCCCAGAAACCCAGCAAAACCGGCATACGCACCCTTCGTCCGCCTTCATACTCGTGCTCCCATATGCTACTCCTCACGGTAGCTGACTCTGCGGAGAAGACGTCTGTGTCATCAAAATCGTCGTCGTCGTCGCCGTCGCCGCCTTCGCTGTCTGCGGCGTTTAGCGGAGGGTCCTGTTCCTCGATGTTAGGAGGGTCTCCTGTGACCATCTTGGGAGGCTTTCGAGGCTCTGCAACCTTAGCTTCTATTGGCTCTGAGTCTGTTGCTGGCGCCTTACCAGCACTCGGCCGCTCTTCATCGCTTGCGGGATCTCCCATTGTGTGCTAACTAATTTCGGGGAGAGCGTCGCAAATAGTCGTTGTGTTTTTGTTTTTGTTTTTATTTTAAACAAGAACCAGTAGAGTGCCGATGAAACTGGCTACTGATAGTAACAAATCAATAAAGTGGTGTTCTTGTCGCGCCGAAGTTGTGGAGATTCGTGAAGTTGACTAGGGGAGGAAGTTGATTATGGTTGGAAGGGGAACTAGAACAAGCTCGACGCAGCCCTTCCGGTTCTTGATGCTAAGCGACGTGAGCCCCGGGGATGATTATTATTTCATTAAGCGCCTCGGTCCTGTGATTGCGCATGCGGGAAATCGTTATCGATGCCCCCGGCCAATCCGGTCTGCTCGGTCAAAGGTGGAAGAAGATCGCTTGTCAAGTCAATGTTGCGACTGACATTTGAGTGGACAATTTGATCGGGGAGCCAGTCAGCTGATTGGAGATGCCCGTACGGGGTACCTAGCCATGGTGTACCGGGAACTCCACAGCGGCACAGCTGGGGCCAATAGGGAAGGGTATTTGATACGGGATGAGGCGTACTTGGTACCAGAGTTTGCGCTAAAAGTTGACGGGAAATGCGGCCTGGCCAGCTAAAGGATTCGGGATCTCCATATTGTTGATACTACGAAGTACAGTATTTAGAACGTAGAGTGACGCTATCGATTGGGGGAGATGAAATACGATATACAAGAGAATAGAGTGAAGTCATAGTTAGACCGAAACAGCAAATGTCAATATGATAAGGTAGATATTACTACTACTTCGTAGCATCTACTAATGTATCTAGGATGATAGAGAAAAGGATGCATGCCAGAGTATTTGTCAGCCATCACTCTTCACCTTGGTCCCTGTTAATCTGCTGTTAGTCACGATGAATCGATGCCTAGCATCCCCTTAACAGTTACTTACTACTACCTAGTAGCGGTTGCTATTTATGCTCAACCCGAACTTTATGCTACTCGATTTGTCTAATGTTCTCTTTAGATTACTCACCAGCAACTATGTGGCTTGCCTAGCGAGTCTATTCCTCTGCAACTATTCCGCTGTTGGATTTTCTTGCATGATGTTTTCATATGGACTAGAGTCATGTGTGTCTAGGCTCCCAGTTGGGGAATACTTGCGCCTTTCATTACCAGGCCTTGATAAACTTAGTGTAGCCAACCAGTCTTAGTTGCTAACCTCATTTGCTCAAACCGGTTCCCTTGAATTCTCATTGTTGTCTTTCTTCCTCTTCATGTGTCTCCATATCGCTGCTTTGCGAAGCCAAGATGATGGCTGCATCGCTTTTCGACTCCCGCCCTGCCTCCACCAAAGCCAACCCAATGACAGGATGACGACGGCAAGCGTCAAAGGTATTGAGATATACCACAGCAGATAGAACAGCGGCGTTGTGCTAATATCCCATGAGTCTTCTCCGTCTCCCTGTTCTGAAAGAAACAGTCGTGATCCCGCAATAGTCGCAACGGCGATTGTAGGCAGGAAGATTACAATGGAGGCTGCAATGAGCTTCATCGAAAGCGGGCCCTGTACCGCTGCTGATGACTGCTGCTGTGTCGCTAAATTGGATATCAGCGAAGTAGCGGCTTCGATTCGCCTCTGAAGGTTGGAGAGTCTCAGTTGAGTTGAGCGGAAGAGTACACGGCGATATTCGAGGCATTCTTTCAGCTGTAAATCAACAATTGCGCGCCGATTGTTGCCAGTCTTATCCAGAGAAGATGAAGGCTGGACGGTAGCATTTCCTCTTGAAGGAATACTGATGCTAATATTCGAAAGTACACCATCGTTGATCATGATTATAGACTCAAGTGCTCTTGAAAGCCCTGCCATGTGTCTCTCGAAGGAATACAGCTCTCCAAGTGGCACTGTGAGACTTGAGCTCGTATATCCTGTGCTTCCGAGTCGAATAATGGACTACTCTGTGAGATTAACAATGTCCGATATCACCCAAGTAATGAAGACAGTTGAAGAGGGGGTAAGGGAGAAGAAATACACACTTTTTCCAACGATGCAAACTTGCTCTCAAGTTCCAATGCTGTATCGTCGACTTCTTCGCACAGCCCCTCTAGGACGACATCAAACATTATACATGGATTAATGCTAACATCAGTCCATCCTTTACTCTTGATCAAATCCTTCATTCTCTTTCTCACCCCTAGTCCCGCACCAAAACAGACAAGCATTATACTTGCATCATGTGACACTTGAAGGAAGAATGCCGATTGTCTTTCTGTGCATTTATCTGCCCCTTCGATCGTATTGTCCTCCACGCCGGGAGACTCGTCATCCGTCTCTGCAAACCTGTGGGATGTACAAGAAAAGCGAATCCAGGAGCTGAATCCATTATTGTCGTCACTTCTCCGACCAAAACTGTGACTTGCAGACCTCGCCCTCTCTGTGGTAAAGTCATGTGGTATACAAAACTTGTGGAAAAGCTCCACCATCAGGCCTTTTGTTTCGCGTCGCGGCACATCTGACGGCGCAAATCTTCAAACTTTGGTTAGCACTGGCTACTATGATTCGAATCAAATTGATAAGTCTACCTAGGATAATTTGGGATGTGAAATATGACCTATTTAGTTGGTAGACTTACACTATCCTTAATTGCGGTTTGCCGTTGAGTCGTCGTACAGTACTCTGAACATACTCGCGCAGTTGACCATCTAACGAGTATTAGGGAATCCATTCGCCGACATATTATCATCCTCTTACCTTGAGATACATCCCAGACCTCTAGGCTCCAAGGCTGCTGGTTTGGAGAGGGAGGCTCGTCCGCAGCTTTCTCCGTGAAGTCTCGGTAAAGTACCTCTTGTGATCGTTTGGTCCAGGACATGATTTGATGGGGGTTTCAAGTTTATTTTCAAGATCTGGTTTTTTCTTTCTTGATCACCACTTATTTCTAGATGATTCTTGTTACCTCGTTAAGAATTGCGAAACCGACCACAGTTGTTTTAAAACAAGAAAATAGCTTTTATATGCAAGACTACTGCCTAAAACAACCAATACATTGGACACAGGTTTTGTGTGGTAGCATTCAAATCTTGGCATCAACAAAACGCATACTTTCATTTCACCCCTCTCAGCTGCATACTGACTACTTCACCCCTGCTACAATGTTATACCGTTCCTTCAACTTACGGTGTAGTTGTTAAATCGCCTAGCGTGGCTCCTTACCGACCAAGCAGGGCCTCGATCATGTTCGAATACACTAACAGCTCTATCAAAAAGCAAAGCGAGAATCCAAGCGAGATGATAGAAGGAACCGACCTCCTTACCGGCTGCACGATCACGGAGTTATCCCTTGCCAAGCCCCAATCGGGAGGAAATGCTCTATATTGCGAGCGCATTAGTGCGGCACGACTGACGCAACAGCTGGAACGGGACGCCATGAGCGAGCCACGATAGCTACGTGAAGAGGCAAAATTTAAGCTTGTGGTGGTGCTGCTAGTAGCTCCTATGGGTTGATCCTTGGTCGTGGGCTTGGCGTGGTCAGATGAAGCTTTCAGCTGGGAGAATCCGCCCCCAACAGCGACCCAGCTGCGGAGTAACTACTCCAATCGATGTGACCCAAAGTCAAGATCACGGCGATTCTCGGGTTGATCAAGCAAGCTATATTTAGAGCATGTTTTGTGTGAATGACAAGAAAAAGAAAGGCAATTTTCGGGAGCATCTATCCGGAAAGTGGGTAATAATGCATCACGGGAAGAGTAGCTATGTGAGGAGCCGCAGCTTTACTACTGCTGTAACATCATTCACATCATAAACCCAAGCAGAAGATAATTGTCTCGTGTTCGTGCGGCTACAATTTTGCTTCCAATTTGGTGTTCCACAACAGCGCCAACGGTCCTTGCTTTCCATACACCGGGTCAGCCCGTGGCATGGCAACCGCCCGAATCATCGGGACGAAGGAATCTGGCGGCCGTTTGCCTTTCTCACTCATCCATTTCGGACATTCCTACGTGGCATATGTTAGCTCACACAAACACTGAAAATCTGACAGATGACAAGTTGACTGCTCACTATCGGATAGACCCCAATGTAGCGATAGTCGTCGGAGCTCCGTAGAGAAGAATGAGCTGTGCCGGCTGGAAGGACGATTACGTCGCCAGTGTGCACATCGACTTTGATGCCCTCTCCGTCATTGATCTTTCCTAATAGTAGTGTCGAATCGCCTTGGAAGATGCCTTTTTAAACAAGAGTCAATTAGTAATGCGTATTAATAACGGTAGCCAATGACAATCGTAGATAAATACACCTACCATAGCATTCATGCGTATTTGGATGAAAGTGCGGCTCTCCGATATGTCCCCAGGCTCCCTAATATCACAGCTCTCTATTAGTCAATGTTCAAGAGAACGAGATTACGTATCGAAAAATATCCCATACTCTCTTTTCCCAGCCATTAGTTGTTAAATATTGCGTCGTCGTCTCTTCCGTTCGAGGCTTAGGCAAGACATTTCGGTAGTGGATTACCGGTAGTTGACTATTTGGTGCATCATTTGTCGGGCCGAGAAGATAACATTCAACAGACGGGGGCATTTTTATGTTAATTTAATCTATAATGCAAATGGGCAAGATGGTTTTATTCCTGTTTGTAAAGAATGCAAGAAGTGCGATGAATGTTTAATCAATGTGATTGGCACTTGCAAGCACCAATCATGAGCTCACGCTTAGTGGCAACATGAAGAGGGGTTTCGGCTAAGAGTGAATCCGACATACATGTAAATGCATTGTTTCTTGATCTTGATGACATGGAAAGCAATTATCATCTTGTTAACATGTTAACAGTAGTAGCTGCGCCGAGATATTTGTGTCATATTTCTTCGCATAATTGGAGGAATAATAAGAGAGTATATTGAGTATGGGAAACAATATTCTACAAATAGCCGACACGGACACCAGGTATCACTGCATGGCTACTATCGTTGTAAAATTCCATGCTCTTCTTTACCCATTATAGGTATTCCCTTTCGCTACTCGCCCATTCCAATGCTAGATATGGACGCTTGATTAAGCAATAGCGGTATAGCGTATTGTGGGATCGTTCTTACGCAACGTATATACCATGTCTCACCAAGCTGTATATTTGCCCTGCTATGAAACCAAAGGGGTATTTCCGCAGAGACAGTTAATTAAACAGTCTAAGTTGTTTAGCTTCAGTGAATAACTCCGTACACACGGTACGAGGCATTCCCTACATGCAGCCAACCAGCCCTTGCAAGATCACGCACGGCAAGCGACGCAGACTAAGTCGTACCGCAGGGCAGGATTGATTGGGAATCTGCGGGTGGCCTGCATCTGGGAGGCCTATAACACATCTACAGATAGTAATTCACCATAACGGGCTCTCTTTGGTGACCATGCATGGCATCTGAATTATAAAATACATAGTAGTCTCTGCTGCCGGTTTGATCTTGGGATCATCATCACAGCCCATATCGCTTTATTGTCTAGCAATTCGCCATGGTTCTAACACAACTTACATCCGCAAACCTAGAGGGCCTCTGCTCTAAGGAGCAGCTTGAGCTCCTTAACACGGTTGATTCACTACGCTCGCAAGGAATTAGTCATTACATCTCCTTGCCACAAATCATTGTCTGCGGCGACCAGTCATCAGGCAAAAGTTCTGTGCTCGAGGCTATCTCTGGCGTCTCGTTTCCAGTCAAAAGTGGTCTTTGTACTCGCTTCCCAACAGAGCTCATCCTTCGTACAGCAGCAAATACCTCTGTGAAAGTTTCCATCATCCCGCACCAGCCACTCAGCAATGGGGAAAAGGACTCGTTGTCTGATTTCCACGAACAGCTGGACTCGCTTCAAGAGCTTCCAGAACTGATCGAAAATGCCAAGGCCTGTATGGGAATAAAGACCCTTGGCAAGGCATTCTCTAATGATCTGCTCCGTATCGAGATTAGCGGGCCGGATCGCCCTCACCTTACTATTGTTGATCTGCCAGGACTGATCCATTCTGAGACAAAGAATCAGTCCGCGTCAGATGTCCATCTCATCACCAATATTGTCAAGAGTTATATGACAAAACAGCGAAGCATTATCCTGGCAGTCATATCGGCCAAGAATGATTACGCTAACCAGATCGTCTTGAAACTTTCCCGCGACACGGATCCTGGAGGGATGCGCACGCTGGGTGTCATCACCAAGCCAGACACCCTCGTTCCCGGTTCCAGTAGCGAGAACACTTACATGTCTTTGGCTCAAAATATGGATGTGGAGTTTCGTTTAGGATGGCATGTCCTGAGAAACAGGGACACGGATGCAGACTCTTGGACACAAGCGCAGCGCGATGCACACGAGAAAGAATTCTTCTCGAAGGGCGCCTGGTCGGCCTTGCCCTCGTCAGGCTTGGGTATTGCATCTCTGAGAACCCGTTTGAGTAAGCTATTGCTTCACCAAATTGCTTATGAGTTGCCAAGCTTGATGGATGAGATTTCTAGTGAAATTGATGTTTGCAAGTCGCAGGTCGACAAGCTCGGCCAACCCCGTATAAGTCCACAGGAGCAACGGATCTATTTGATCCAGATCAGCCATTCCTTCCAATCCCTGATGCAGGCCGCTGTTGACGGCACTTATACCGATCCTTTTTTCAGTGACTCTAAACTAACACCGGCTTACGATAAGCGCATTCGTGCGGTCATTCAAAATCTTAATCGGGACTTCGCAAATGAAATGGCAAACAATGGTCGACACCACAAGATTACCAACTCACCAGCAAAACTTCATGTCATTGGTCAGCCCATTCAAATTACAAGAGATGAATTCGTGGACAAGGTTGTTGACATGATGTCCTACAGACGTGGCCGAGAGTTGCCCAACTCTTTCAGCCCAACAATTGTCACGGATCTATTTAGGGAGCAGTCAACGCCGTGGAAACCCATTATTCAACGCCATATTCAGAAAGTTTGGGAAGCGGCTAAGGCTTTTCTGACTCACTTGGTAGCTCATATTTCTGATCCCACAACCGTGACGGCCCTCATGGAGATGGTTGTAAACCCCAAGTTTAGTACTGTGTTAACTGGTCTCCAACAAAAAACTGCAACTTTGCTTCATCCATATGAAAATGAGCATCCAATAACTTACAATTCTGATTTCACCGAAGCTCTTCAGAAAATTCGCCTCCAACGACAGTCGTCACAGCTCGATGAGATTTTGAATAAACACTTTCTGGGCGTTTCCCTTGACGGCAATTCACCTATAAATTGCTATGTGAATTTCCCAGAACTGAAGCGCGAATTGGTACAAAGACTTGAACCAGACTTGTATCGCTGGAGCGCCTCCGAAGCGCTGGATAGCGCCGATGCCTATTACGAAGTAAGTTAATAACGTCGATCCAATTGCATACAGCCCGTAAACAGACTACTAACCTCTCCATCTGATAGATAGCATTCAAACGCTTCATCGACGAGATGTCCATTCATGTTATTGAGACGGGGCTACTTGGCGAAATCCGTGAAATTCTCAGCCCATTAGTTGTAGCGCAAATGAAGGAAGACGACATGGCGGCCATTGTCGGCGAGAAAGAAGAGACTCGCATAGAACGGAGGAAACTAGAAGTCAAGCTGAAGCTTCTCAACGACGGTGCTCAAACATGCAAGAAATTTTCGAGATTTCAGGTCTTGGGTAGGCACTTCCATTGAAAGTATTGACAAAAAACTGACAATGACCTCTGAAGCAGGGATCGCTGGTGATAATGAGGCTGACCCTCCTGTAAGCTTCGTCGCCAACAAGGCCCCGAAAACAAATGGCGTAGCAACGAGTGTAGGAACTTCACCAACATCTACTTCTGTCGCATCTTCGCCTTTTGCATTCAGAAAGGGTAAGAAGTCTCGTGCCGTGTAGGAAGACGCTGCTGGAAGGCGAATTTGGCACCAAGCTATGCGCGCTGAACACTTACTAAAGAAGATTTATTCGATCAGTTGGGGGTAGTGGGCATTCTTTGTGTTTTGTTCGTAATTCGTTAGCACAGTATCAGATAAAATGAACGATTTGAGAAAGATTGACTCAACTATCTCCTCTTTTGAATAGGTAGCGGCGGCGAAATCAAGAAGTAGACATTAGCTCACCTCGGCCTGTTGGTATTGATCTGTGTATAATTCCATAACAGATGTAACATGACAGCAGTACCTCTTTTTACTGAAGGCAGCGATTCCCTGAGGCCGATGTTAAGAATCCGCCAAATATATTTATCCAGATTGGATGCCATGCGTATTTCTATTTCTTTCTTGCAGCACACAGGTCAACATGCTGGATGTAAGTTATGTTCAAAGACAAGCATAGAAGAAGCATGTAGAACCAAAGTCGTAGCCATCATCACGAATATTTACACATGGACACTTAGTTTAATAAATGAATTCAGTTATTACTTTCATTAAACAAGTTCAAGTATAGACATCAACTCAAATTCGAAGTCCAATGTTCACAACGTCAACAGGCATCACTAGTACCTAGTAATATCTCAACTCACAAACATAAAAAAATCTTTGAAAAGCCTCAAGGCAAAATATTAACATCAGCAACTTCATACATATAAATATATATATAAAATGTATATATATCTACAAAACCACATCCACTATCCAACCTCTCCCCCTACACAAAAAAACCATATTAAACTAAAGCATCTCAAAAAACAAAAACAAAAAAATCGCTAACCTGCCCATCCCTCCATCCATCCATCTCTTCCTCCCCCCTTTTTTTCTACCCGTGTATACAAAGAATTTCGCCCCAGCCCATACTTTCCAACACCTTTTTTTGAAAGAGTTTAAAAAAAAAAAAAAACAACAGTAATAAAAAAAATATTCCCACGCAAAACGAGGGTTATAAAAAAAGTATATCGGTAATGGGAGTGATTGAATATATCAAGCATGCCCCGGAAATATAATGGTTTTTGTCGCCTTGACTATTAAAATTACATGTGTCATACGCTTAAATAAAAGCATTAAAAAAGAAGGTAGGGAGCGCGCTAATACGCTGTAGTAAAGTCGTTCAACTGGTCGTCTTGGATCGTGAATGAGACCAGCTTAGTCTGTGGCTCCGCCTGTCTTCGTCCGCATCTACAACTGTTGGAGAAGCGGCAATTTCGTCCTCATTCATTTCCTCCGGCTCTTCAGTCTGTATGATGGTATTATCGCGGTGACTCATCCTTTGCGTAAGGGCACTAAGCTTATCTCTTAGCCCAAAGCCCTTGCGTTCACCCGTGTCGAGATGTCCAGCGCTAGTAGACGGTCTCGAATCGCTGCCTGTTAAGCTTCTCAGCGCATGACGATGAGATCCCAAGCCCTGACTAGAGGATGGGCGAAGAAGTTCAATAGCCAAGTTACTGTGATGGCCCTCGCCTCTGCCATGAGAGTCTACTGGCGTTGGTGGTGTCATTGTTAGGTATGCCGGGACTGGAGCGATATTCTGCGCAGAACCAGTCGTCAAGTGAGATCTGCTGCTGGCAATGCTACTACTGCGACTGGCAGATCGAGGGGCCGGGATTCCACTGCGGATGCTGCTGCGAGTAGACCTTGGAGGCGAGCGTGAGTAGTCAATCGGGGATGTTCCGTACATACTCGCCGAGTCATCACTGTCATGGATGCTAGGCGTGTAATTCTGAGACAAGCTAGAAGACATTGGCGACGAAATAAGCACAGAGCTATTCGCCAGCTCCCTCAATCTGTTCCGCTGTTCCGCGTTGGGCTTGTGCTTCGAGAACTTGTTTCCAATGATGGCACCCGTGTGCGAAATAAGGGCTCTCACAACCGCCTTCTTCAAGGCTAAAGCAAGGTCCAAGTTTGACCAAGTCTTATTCTGCCATTCAATTACAGGAAGGCGGAACACAAAGTTATGGACATCCTCAAAGTTACGCTGGTCCTTGCCCTTGTAGCTGAGACACAATACGACCGACGGGATCTTGATATGCGCAAACGTGATGTAGTTATTGGCACGGGCAATCATTTTAGTGAGATCATCGGATATTTGCTTGTCGTCCGTAGTGTGTCTGCTGCGTAATCCGAAACGCGACGACTTCTTCGTATCCGAGTCTCGGCTATCTTTGGACGAAAACCCAGTTGAAGACCGACCAATAGCACCAGGTCGTGGAGTAGCCGTCATCGGCCGCATCGACTCAACCGAAGACTTCTTGCCCAAAGTTCGCGAGGTACCAGAACGGAAAAGTCGGAATGAATGGCCACCTTCGGAGCCATTAGCTCCAAGAGTCTTCTTCGAATTTCGCTCATCCGCAACGCTTGAGGATAGAGTTGGCTTAAGCCGCAGCTCAAGTGAACCTGGGCGTGTTGAAAAGGAGGCATCCAGCCCTCGCGAACTGTGTCTGCTGCCTGTACTTTTGGGTGATTCGCTACCCTCTTCTTCTAGACTATTCGAGTCGCGTCGGATCACAATTGAAGGGTTGCTAGTCTTGCTTGCGGCGTCTTCCATCTGCTCCCCTTCCATACCGGGGAATATGTATTCAAACAGCCGTTTTCCAACTTCGCGTTCCAGTTGAATCTTCATGGGGTACAACTCTATCTCGAATCGTTCCATGACGGGAATACCCGCAATAGCCTCTAACATGTACCAGTATACTCGAATCATGTCCGTGTCGTCACCGCTCCGGGTACCCGGCCTCTCGCCATCGTGATGCGGAGCTATTATCTCCGGATATGTCGCGTCTGGCAAAAGGTTCAGGCCAAGCAACTTGCCAGCACGAACCAAGTTCATGTGTGAACCATCCGAGTGATCTGTACGGTCGTACTCTAAATCCTTAAGTTGAAGTTCAACCAGCGGCTCATTCGAATCTTGCATAAGATGCCAGACGATATCTCGAGCAGAAATGCTCCATTTCAATAATGCGTTAGAGTGGGTATTCTTCTCATATCTCCTCTGTGAAGTCATGATGGCTTTCATCATGAAGAAGAGCTCATCCTCGGAAGCCGCCAGATCACGTTCCAAAGCCAAGCGGTCTTCCCACCCTCTCTTGTCCAAAAACTGAGAGTACATCTGGAAATGCGACTTGATTTCTTCCATTTGTCTGATCCGGTCCTGTAGCTTCATCACCATCTCCGGTATGCCGGTAAGGTCGCTAAAGTCGGACGCAAGTATGATTTTCTCCAAGCGCTCATTCCTCGTTTTCTCAAGGGGCTCGCTATACATGAGCAGATCAAGCACAATGACATACATGGCGTAATACTGCGATGAGTTACAGAGAGCGCGCGCTTGCGGGAATTCCACCCAGAGGTTGTCCACACGTCTCTCCGTGGGTTCTTGGGTGGTTTCGTCTGTGCATTCGCCATTGACTTCGTCATTACTCTTCAGACGGAGAGTGTTGTACTTATCATATCGAAGCATGGCCGAAGTTTTCTGCACGACACGTTTGAAGCCGAATGGGTCGGTGCGGAAGTCAAACATGACTTCCATAGGGACCCAAGGAGGCCATGAGGAGCCCGTCGGTGTACCATACTTGCTACCCGAATACATAGACACCAGGTTAGTGAGGAACCACTTCTGATGCGTGACGAAGAACTGGGTGCTGTCCATGTTGACCAAGAAACGACGCTGAACAAGACCGCTGACATTGTCCGCAATTCTCGACTTGTCCATGACTTCCACCACCTTCAGCTCCATTCCCTTTGAAGTAACCAACACAACATGCTTCTTGTTCTTCTCGCTCTGCAGCTGAATTTGTGGAGCAATGAGTCGGACATGGTAACTGCTTTGCGGATTGAATTCGTCAGAAATGCCGCTCTCCAAATCCTCGATTGAGCCTTCCACAACACCATTGGAATTGAGTGCAAAGCCCGTGCTTGTTGAGAATTTCCGGCCATCTCCCAATATGTTTTTTATACGATCTTCGAGATCTTTAGCGGCATCCTTCTCATGGCAGGGAGTATCTGGGGATGGGGGCGTTCCGTTATGCGCTGATGCCGACTCCGAAGTCCCGTTGTTCTCAGCCTTGGCTCTGGTTTGCTCTTCTACCATGTCCAAAATAAATTTGACTGCTGGTCTAGATAGATAGTATATAAAACCCCGCCGTTGGCCACTTTGGTGAATATATCGCAGCACAATATTACGCAACAGGTTATTCCACTTTAGTTGCATGTTGTGAATAACGAAGCGATTCTCAAACTCGCTTTCGAATTCTGCGTTGGAGGGGAGGGAAGGCATGTCCAAGTGGTCGCTCGGGGAATCCACAGATACATCCGATCGACGTATACTCGGCACGTCACTAAATACATGACCATTAATTGCTACCCCGGCATTCATTCGCTCGAGCATAGTCTCTAAAAATGCCTTTTTGTCGCGAAGCACGTTAGAATGTTGACGAAGTGTATCAAAATCCTCGAGAAGCTCGTTATCTTTCGAATCGGTGCGTATCACTTTCAATTCAGCCTCACCCACGTGCCGGACATGCGCTCTTATCTGCTCATCAAGCTGGTCTAGGCGCTCTTGAATCAACTGTGCTTGTACGCTTTTCGGGTCGTTTTCTTCGCTCATGAAACAATAATGCGTAGGCTCATTCCCAAACGGGCTTGTTCTAGTTGGGTCGCCAGCAATAATACCTCCAATATCAGTCTGACGGAAATAAGTCAGTCGAGGGATATATGCAAGTGGCAGGATCTTCGTCTCTGGGTGAGTGTCAGTAGGGAGGATCCAGTCCAATTCCACGAAGTCGTCCATGTCGATCCAGCTGTAGTCTGAATCAGGAATGGTAAAGCGAGATAGATCCGGCTTCTCATCTTGGTCAAGAGCCAAATTTGAAATTGATCCCTTCTTGATGGCTTCTGTTGTGGTACCAGTCAAACTGGCAGACACTGCTCGAAGATCTGCGCACGCCAAATCCAAGTGGGCGGCATGAAGCTTGATTCCTGTGATTCGGCTCGGCGAGTTCTTAGTCTTGGCAATGGTGTTAAACTCTTCTCGGCGTTGATGAAGATCAAGCATGAAGCTATCGAACCGAACTTTCAAGCCAGTGGCGGAAACAGCGTTTTCGGCGTAGTCTTCAGCGTCTTTATGTTTGTATATATGGCTTAAGAATAATGGAGCAAATAAAAGGTTGTACTTGACCGTCGCCAAGTGTCTCCCAAATTTCTTGCTGTTCTTTTCTCTTCCAGGAAATAGGCTGCCCTGCCGAATGGGGAGCGACATGGGTCCGCTGAAGAGCCCCCACCAGGCAAAGAAGTGCGTGAAGAAGCGGGGAGTGAGATGGATCGTGTTGTAGCTACGGGAAGGCTCAAGACTCTGCGCCATCCATTCGCGGTCGGCTGGTGCGCGGACTGCAATCGACAGGTGAATATGACGACTCCTAAACCCGCGCATAGCATCATACGGCAATCCATTCTCGGGCTTTGCGAAGAGTGGGTTCTTGAGAACAACTTCGTAATGGGGCTTAAAATCAAAGCTCCGTCTACCATCTTCGATTGCCCGTTCAAATATGAGGCCGGCTAACCACTGCACTCTTCCAGATAACTTCATGACAACCTTCTTGAATTGGGCCGGGCCGCATCTCAAGCGGTCGTCTGCAAGACGGCCATCATCATCTTCTCGGAGCCGCACAGCTTCTCGCACTTGCATGCTGTAGTCTGGAATGGCAAGAACGTACTCGCCACTGTCCACCGTCATAAACCTTTTCGGATTATCCTCTGCATTGATATTCCACCTGATATCGTTTCGCCAGCACATGAGGAAGCCAGCGCCATGTCCAGTAACCTGATACGGGTCGCGTGTGCCCTTCATTGCAAAATGCATATCGCCATCTTCTTTCCAAGCAACATGAATGCGCGAATGGAAATTGAGTCTGAGTTTGTCCCAGAATCCAACTCGCTCAGAGGGGTCAATCTGTGGCTTAGTGAAAGATTCAACGACCATCATCATGTCCTGGATTGCCGGTTGGTAGCATGGCCCCCAGGTAATCCTCGTCGGAAGAGCAGTATTGATATCCATGTAAACATCCGAGTACGATTTAACGGGGCCAATGGTTCGCCTAACTTCAATGGCAAAGCTCCCTTCTTTGGACGCAGAAGGATCCAAGCTTTTGGGGGGAATAATACACACCGGAACTCGTCGTGACGATTCGAGTCCTCTAAACTCTTCAGCCAAAACGAAGTTTGTTCTCAACGAGACAGCCTGCAGCCTAGATGATTGTCCAGGTTTCAGTCCGGGGATGTGTAGCAGCGGAAGAGGGTAGTCGCGTAGTGAGCACCGGGCTTCGCCCATGTCGATGGCGATGTGCATGGGAACTAGGAGGCTATACTGCATATCCTTGGGCACGCCTTTTCCGACCTTGTGGATGAAATCGGGGAGATCCTTGAGGGGAAACGTCGGCTTGTCGACGGTAATGTGGAGGTTAGACACATAAGTAGCCATCAACGCTGGTCTTGGAGGAACCTCCAAAATGTTCTCTGTCTCTTCAATCTCAATTGGCACCTCGTTCTGACCCCAGAACAAGCTACGGAGCTCTTTCACACCTTCCCGAGACACCTCGTAGGCTCGATCAATTCGCTTCTTCCATGACTGAGCATTGAACATGTCCAAATGGAGGCGCGCCTCTTCTACCGGAACTTTGGAGTTTCCATTGATACCCAGAGTTTCACTGTCTGGGTCATATCTCGGCATTGCACCGTGTCGAGTCCTGCGACCCCGTTCATCCTGCTTTGTTGCGTCTGAACTTCGGTTTCGGAACCATGCGGATGAGGGAGTATCCGTCCTTCCTCTCGAGTAGGCGGATCGAGAACGATTCTTGCCATTGTTACCTCTACGCGATTCCTCCTCTCGTACTCGATTCAGCTTGACACGGAATGCTTCTTCTCTTGTTGATCTCTGTATCTGTTCCATACGTCCAGCGCGATAAATCATGCCCAGCTTCCACTCGAAGGCACCGTCTTCCATTTCGAAAAGGAAATTCCGCGATCGAATCGATACTTTCGGAACTGGTTTAGGGACTTCGGGTTTCTTTTCCAGAATATATTCGTTTGTGCCTGTCTTGAAGCGGTGTTGTAGCTGTTTTACCGCTTTGATTGTATTGATGATGTTGTCGGTGATCCGGTGAACAATAACCTCGTGCGGTATACCAATTCGGATCGCCTCTGTCGAAATGTCGAATAATTTTTCTTCCGTGTAGGTGCCCTGGTTCGATTTGTGTTTGGATTCACGAAGATCAAGGCGTCCAGACTTAATGCTAACCATTCGCGACCATATATTGCGCATACGCGGGGATGCGACGTACAACCGCACCAGCTTGGACATGAGATATGGCGTAGACCATCTCTGACGCCCGACATCCAAACCATAGACTTGAAGCATTAGCATTGGATCATGTGGCATCTCCGCTTTCACTTGAAACAGTGCGACCTTAACATCAATAATTACAGTGTCTGTGAGGGTGGATGCTGGATCAACAGAAGAAAAGCCAGAGCTGCCGGGAGGGGTCAGGAAATCCGACTTTAACGGGCCTTGTTGCTGTGATGCTCTCGGCGCATCACTGCTAGTTCTCATAAAGGCCTTCCTCAGAGTCTTCATGGCAACGCCCACAGCATAATGTCGGTACAGAGAGTACTGAATCATGATAGTGCGGACTGATGACTGAACATGAAACACTGGGCCATGGTTATCGCTTGACGCAGAAAGGGAGAATTCAAGGCGAGGCACATTAATAAAAGGTTCCACCTCAAGCTGATCCGCGGTTTCAATGATTTGAGCCTCTATGCCTCTAGCATTGAATGCCAGTCGACGACCATCACCGATATTCTGAGGCTTCTTTCTGACTCTCGTTGGGCTCGAAGACGCGAGATCTGAGTCTGACTGGGTAAGAGATCGGCTATGGGTCCGTCTTCTCAGCATTCGTTTTTGCAAGCCATCCAATCTCTGAGCACGATACTCTGCGGACATGGCGTCAAGGTGTAAGGAGATTCCTTTACTGTCTTCCGAGATTTCCTCATCTATGCCAGCAATCTCAATGTTCAAGTCTTCTGCTGTAATTTGATAACGGAAGAGCCACTCGGGGAGAGATCTCAAAAAGTTCGGATGCCGTCTTGACTTTGGCGAAGCTCGTTTGGTTGGCTCAACGTCAGTACGTAGCTGCCGCACAATCTGACGGACGCCATCTGTAATTTCCGGTCGTACCATACTAACAGCGAACGACTGGATGTTGCTCGTAGCGTCGACGGAGATTTCGGGATTGGCTGCCAAATGAACTTTGAGGTCAAAAGACTCAGTTGTAATCAAGTCGAACCTCTCGCCAGAAACAGCTTGGTAGTACAGGTGGTGAGATTGCAGTCGCATTGCTCCATCCAAAGAATAATGCAAGTCTTCAAGAGGTGAATGAGACGACTCAACGTCGAGAGCAACGGATGAAATGGATGAAATGATGAGGCCATAGTCCTCTGGATCTTCGGTCTTTCCCAGCGGTTTGAGCTTGATGCGGATAACAGGCTCATGCATGGTAAATTTGATATTCGCCTTGGGAAGTAGCCGAGAAAACAGGTCTTTCTGCTGCTGCCTTCGCTCTGTCTTTGGTGGTTTTGGCCTAGATCGCATCATTGCTATCAACAGAGGCAGGTGTCGCGGGTCAAGGTCGATAGATGGGGAGGTAACAACAGAGTTAGCGAATAGAATGTTGGCATTCTTCTCTTCGAAGCTGTCCACTCGAGAAAGCTGGATTGTCTTGGAGGGCAATGTGGTTCTGATGGTTGTGGTGGCCATGGGGATGTAGACAATTCGCTGCGGCTTGCCGTGGCCATCATCCATTCCAACCGATATTGAGAGGGCCGCCACAAGTGCTTCGTGAGCAATGTCTTTGGACGGGAAATACATGCGATGTGCAGGTGATTTTGGATCGAGGCGATGCAGGTCGACGCCAACTTCCTTCATAGAAGCAGTAAGATGTACGGGCTTGGCTGCGGGGTTGACAGACTCGACTTTCTTGACGAGACCAACAAAACTGACGGCAAACTGAACCTCTTTAATACCGCGCAAAATAGAGCTGAAAAATTCCTTTGAGTCTGAGACGCTTTTTATCAAGTGGTCCGTCTTCTCTGTGGTCGCGTCTTGCACTTTGCTAACGAATATATCCACTGGATCTTCCAAGTTGACAGCTTTTGGCTGTTTTCGAGATAGCTTGAGCTTAGTCGCAGAGAGCTGTAGCTCATCGTAAGGGATCTGAACTCGGCCAAGCTTCAATGCAACGGTAGCATCTCGAAGGCCCTCTTGCGACGCATACAAGTAGCCGTGCACATTAAGCAAGGCATGGTCGAGGATTTGGAGGGATTCGTTTCCGTCGGCCGCAAAAAACACACTCCGTACCGTCAAGATCCATTCGGCTTCGGCATTCTCTTTTGAAGATTCGGATCGGTGGAAGAAAAACCGAGCTCGATCAGCCATTTTGTGTCTCGTATCCACAGCAAGCGTCAAGCTCCCAACCTGAAGGCTGCCCACATCAACCACGTTGATTACTGAGTTGGTCACGACCACATCCACCATGCGCAGCCATTTTACGTTTCGGTGTAGCCTTTTCAACTTCTCCTTGAGCTTCTGGAGGCGTGACCACGTTTCAGTCTCAGCTCCGGACTCAGAACTCTGAGTTGGAGGAAGAGGCTTCTCCAGCAGCGGATCTATCTCTTCCTCCTCTTCTTCTGCATTCTTCTTCTCCTGTTCCACATTTTGTGACGTTTCCTTTCTGGCAGGTTTTCGCGCTTCGAGTTTCTTGACATCGGCGGTAACAGTCAGGTCGCTGAGGACTATGCTCAGCCATGTGGGCTGTGCGAAAGTTGGGCGATGAATGTTAAGCCCCAGCCCGCGGATCTCGATCCGAATTCCATCTCTCGGTGTATACGCAAGTCGGCGGAGGGAAAAGTAGCCTATCCTCTGGATCGATACGCCGGTGACGATTCGAAGAACGGCAAAGAGGACGAAGGACGAGAGGTAGAGTAGGACGAAGACACCGAGGGCAAAGGTCGGACTAAGAAGCGCCATGTTCGCAGCGGCGCGCAAGGGGAGGGGGGCCTCAATTACTACCTAGCTGATAAGGAGCAAAGCAAAGCGTTAGGAGAAACTGCCACAAACATTGAAGGACGTGCCGCGAGGGCAAAGCTCAGAACAGGTTGGAACTTACTTGACGGCGGTAGCAGGCAGACCATTCTCTCCCGCACAAACAAACAATTCAGTGGGAACAAACAGAAGACGCACGCGACATGGCAGTTGGGGGAAAGAAACAAAAAAAAGTCTAGAAAACGCGGCACGTCAGAAAATAGGCCGTAGCTGGGAGATTCGACGAGGGGAGGGGTGCCGAACCACCGGACCTGGTAAGGGGACCTGGACAATCGGGACACCGGAACAAGCTCCCTGTATCGACGAGGCCAAGGCTTTGCCGGCCCCGGGATGAGGATCGGAGCGAGCTGTGCCGCAAGAACTCCGGGAGGCTGCGGATCGAGCTTGCGACCCGCGTCGCACGAAAAAAACGGGGGTTTTGAGGACGGGTAAGCTGGACTCTGAGCTGCACGAGTAGGAGTTGCGAATCGAGGTGCAGCAAAGGTGAGGTATGAGGTACTACAAGTAGGCCAGCCAAACAGACAGCGGAGCCGATGCGGCAGATGGGCAGCTGCTTAGGTACTCTGTACTTGTACGCCCACTAGGCCCCAAGTACTACTTCTGGGTCTAGGTACTGCTAGGTGCTAGGTAGGTGGTATGTAACGTAAGGGTAGCCACGGCGGAAAAGGGGGAAGAGAAAGAGGAATACGGGACAGTTCTGGGGATGCAAATTTGGATCGCAAAGTCGAGACCCAGGAAAATCCAGATGCCACGGTGTTCCATAAAGGGACCCGTGCATGTACATATATACGCCCGTATTCGACATGTATTATCAGGTGCTCAATCGTGTGCCTACTTACTGTATGCAGGCCGCAGTCGTTATCAGAATCTGGACTCAGCCCAAGTGCATGTGGGTTTCCAGCTTGGATTGGACGGCGTCTGGCCTTGGGTCTTATCAGGGTACATGAAGAGCTTGTGCTCTGTACTTTAGATTTTGCCCCTAGCTGAACGGTCCGGCAGTGCCGTAGCATCAATCGCTATCGCGATGCGCCTAGCAGTGCGGGAAGACCAGAGCCGCTAAGAAATCTAAAGGCAAAAATGCTGCGACTAGATGAAGCTCTCAATACAGCCTAAATGGGAGGTGTAGCATTTACGGAGCGCTTGGTACGAAGTACTAGGCGAAGCTATGGGCAGACGCAGGCACAGAGTATAATTTTCATCTAGAGAGATTCATCAGCTCAACCCTGCGCCGGATTTAAAAGTCAAATGTGCGGAGTTCGGAATACGGGTTACGGAGTTTGTGCTAGTAGTACAGTGTATCGCAATAGGGAGCGAGTGTCCTGAGCAAATGAGATCTACCAGGGGGAGAAGTAATAATTACACATCCATTGATGCCATCACCCTGAGTAATGCTGCGGAAAGGAGATGCCAGATGCCAAGATGCCTTACTAAAGACACGCGGAATCAGACGACAGTGATATTAGTCCTTAGTAAGTACCTAGTAGTTGAGAAGTAGGAGCTTCATTACGGCACGCCAATTTTCACGCTTTACCAGGATATTCTCGGCTCGACCTGTCAATCTCTTCCTGGAACATTCCAGCGGCTGCGCGTCACCCACGTACTCGCACTAACCCGAGATTCAGCGTAGCATCCCACTCTCCGTAAGGAGTAGTGCTACGAGATTGCGGTGGTGTCTCACGGACCATTGGATCTACAAGGAGGCCCCCGGGTGTTTAGACCACTGAGCTTACCCTAAAATGCGTTGAAAATATCCACCACGTATAATTACGCGCAGAAGACTGTCACTTGGTGTCAAGTGGTTCAAACATGTTAACAAACATGTTGATATATCGCGATTCTGGTCGCCAGTTTAGTGTTGCAAGCAAAAACTGTGTATCAAAACTATCAAAGCTTGGTGGTGGCCTTCGATTGGCCAATGGCCGCGAAAACGCTGACATAAGCATCACCACTGCATTGTCTTCGCCACTAACCTGCAACTCTATCGTACCTTTCTATTATCAGGTATAAGATTCAAGTTTCCAATACGAGCTTCATCCTTTTTTCACTCTAGCGTAATAAATGTAAGATAAAAAGCATCTTTGGCTTAATAGAATTCGTATAAGGGGTTTGCCCAGGATTGGAGGGCGTCGATCAAAATGTGTGAAGCCAAATATATGTGATATACTAGGTACTAATGGTTCCACCCTTTCGAGTATCACAATAAAAGGAGCCAAACTTTGTCCTGTTGCATTATAATATTTTTCATGTTCTATTCTCCACCTTTGGTGCTCTGATCAGTAGACTTTAGTTCGGCGATCCGGTCGTCGATGAGAGCAATGTCCACATCTACTCTCAGGATTTTCTCTTCCATCATGTCGATGTACTCCTGGTCTGTAAGCTTCTTCAATGGGCTCCATTTTGACCTAAACCAGCTGTCGTTTTCATCCTTAACCTTTGGTTTCCTGTTGTTCAAGCCGTTGGCAACCAGCTGTCCGCCTGCCCCTAGTACTCCCCACATTGCCATGGCGGGTAGAATCTTCCCCGGCCCCCCTATCAAAAAGTTAGTTAGCGAGTGCTGATGCAGGAGAAGCTTGTTACGGATACTCACGTATTAACCCGGCTACTGCACCGGCTGCTGATCCTCCTATTATGCTCGCTATAGTTTTGTCCACTGGCCTCAGCTGCTGGTCGCCCCCCATTGCCCTGACGGCCACAGATCTAGTGACTGGGTGAAGTTAGAGATGAGCCTTGTGAGTGATGATCTCATAAAAGACAGAGTAAACGTACACCAGAAGCTTCCTCCAAGAGCAAACCATTGAAATCCAGTTACAGCACCACTAGCAACAGGACTGGTGTCCCGCGCAATGGCACCGGCAACACCGGCCATTACTCCAGCAGCACCTTGTATATGTTAGAGCTTAAATGTGCGGCTTGCGAGACAGTTATGCGTGATGAATGGAGAACACACCGGAGAATGCGCCAACTTTGACGGGGGACACCATGAGATCTATAATTTCTGGTGGTAATAAGCCCCGTTTCTTGCGCTGCTGTTGCTGCTGCTGCAAAGCGCTAGACGAAGGCTCTGGCTTGTCGCTCATGATGAGTTTTCGCTTCCCCTGGGGTGGGTTGTCTGAGGTTAAACGTAATAGAGAGAATCAAGATTGAAGAATTAAATGAGGATAAGAAAAGGGTATCAGTGGGTCAAGATATACGAGTGGTTATCGTAACATTGAATGTGAATTAAGAATGAAATATACAAGGCTATTAATACAGAAAATATGATGGTGTTGATTGATAGAGGTCAATCTGAGAATAAGCTAGGCGCTGTTCAGTAGCGTCTTTGCTCAAGTGTACCTCGTACTTGTACCTGTTGCAAAACCCATTCAAATTCCTCGCCTGGCATAGGTGGGGCGCTGCAGATATGCACAAAACGGGTCGGCGGCTACAGGCAGTGACTTTGCAGATACCGCGATGCACCGGCACCAGAGGCGCACACTGTCTAGGCACTTCCAAGTACTGTACTTCGCATATGTACCGGTATTATCGCGCGGGCTAGCCCCATAGCGGTCTAGCGCCTCCCACTCTTCGGCGGGCGAAAATTGGAAATGGAAAAGGCAACCAGCCCTCTCACGACGCCGCATCTTTTTTTTTCCACGACGAGCAAATTTCACCTCGCCAACCCCAGACCCAGCACCGCTTGTCTGGGCCTCGTACACGCTCTCGCACTCGCTCTTCGACCGACCGTAGCCAATCTGGTCCCGTCATTGGCTGCTCTCGTCGACCTTTCTCGGCCACCGCCTTTTTATTTTCGTCGCAGCGTCTGTGATCTCTTTGCGCATCGGTTCTTGATATCTTTGCGCAAGCTCGCCCTTCTCAACCGCAATCATGCGTATGTCACCGAGCCTGGCCATGCCGTACCCTCGAGAATGTCTTGAATATCTTGCTGATGCCTCTCATTAGCTCCTAAGAAGAAGGAACAGCAGAAAATGTCCCTTGGGGACTTTCTGGCTGAACCAGGTTGGTGCTGCCATCACCCCTCCCTTGATCCTCGTCGACCGCCTTCACATAGGGTCGCATCGACACCCCGCGCCGGCGCTAGAAGGATAATCCCCGAGCATCAATATGTTAACTTTTGACACAGGTTTTGGTGGCGGAGGCTCTTGGGCTGATGAGGTTGAGGAAACCTATGGTACGTTATTCTGTGGTCAACCGTTGTCAGATGAACAATAGCTAATCTACTCACAGTTACTGGTAAGTACATTGAAAAGAAAAAAGAAAAACTCCGAAAAAAAAACATATTGGCATAGTCCGGGCTGTGGTGGTAGATGAAGCATAGGATATTAACCAATACCGCAGGTACCCAACCTCTTCCTTCGGCTCGAGACAGTGGTCGCTCCGGCGGCGGCATGTCTTCGTGGCAAGACCGAGGTATGAATGACTTACATCTCCACCATTATTGCTCGTCGTAATTAACGGCTATAGGCTACTCTGTCCGCGAATCCGTCCCCTCTAAGCTGCCCGACAGGCCTCCGTATACCGCTCACCTGGGTAACTTGTCGTATGATGCCACCAGCGAGTCTGTGACTGGGTTCTTTGAGGGCTGCGACGTCGTTAGTGTTCGTATTATCGAAGACCGAGAGCTGCAGCGACCCAAAGGTTTTGGATACGTTGAATTTGGCAACCTCGAAGGCCTCAAGAAGGCGTTGACCCTTGATGGAGAGTCCTTTGAGGGCCGCATGATCAAAATCAAGATCGCTGATCCTCGTACGTGTTCTCCGTCATTATTACATAAAGAGCTAAACCCTGTATGCTAACACGATCATGTAGCTCGTGGTGGCGACGGCCGAGAGAGTCGAGGTGATTCCACCCGCGACCTGAGCGACTGGACGCGCAGAGGTCCTCTCCCCGATCTTCCTGGATCATCAAGGGGCGCCCGATCTGAGTTCGGTGAACGACGTCCCCCTCGTGATCCTGCCTCCGAAGGCCGTTCAACCCGTGAGATGACCTGGGAGCGACGTGGACCTCTGTCTCCCACTGCCCCTCAAGAATCTGGATCCCGTGAAAGCAGCCGTGCGCCTCAGGAGGGTGAGCGACGCGATTCGTACCGTGGAAACCGTCGAGAACCGGCAGCCTGGGGAGAGGGCAGACAAGATGATGCTCGTGGTCCTCGGCAATACACCGAACGCCCTGAGCGCCCTGAACGTGCCGAGCGCACTTCCACAGCGGCTGAGAAAGATTTCCAGTGGCGCGATCGCATGCGTCCCGACGCTGCCAACGCACCTGCAGCTGAGGCTCCGACCTCCCCCGGAGCCGCGCCCGCAACCCTAGCCCAAGGTGGCCGCCCTCGTTTGAACCTCCAGAAGCGAACTGTCTCGGAGACTGCCGACAACTCCTCTTCTGCTGCTTCCGACTCCAAGGCCAGCCCCTTTGGTGCTGCTCGCCCCATCGATACTGCGGCAAGGGAGAAGGAGATTGAGGAAAAGAGACTGCAAGCTATCCAGGAGAAGAAGGAATCAGATGAGAAGGCCAAGGAAGAGAAGCGCCTTGCCAAGGAAGCTGCTGCTGCCAAGGCTGAAACTGATGCCAAGGAAGCCAAGGAGGCCGCTGAAGCAAAGGAAGCAAAGGAGGCCGCCGAGGCCAAGGAAGCCGCCGAGGCTGCTGAGGTGAAGCCCGAAGTAAAGGCTGAAGCTGAGACAGAAACCAAGCCAGAGGAAGAACCGAAAGCTGAGGAAGAGAAGCAAAACGGAGCATCAGAGCAAAAGGTCCCCGTTCGAACTCGGGATCAGCCCAAGGATGCCAACCAGGGACCGAAATCAAGAGCTACCGAGTCTGGTAACTGGAGGTCAGCCACCCGTGGACCCCCCAACCGTGGCGACCGTGGCGACCGTGGTGACCGTGGTGACCGTGGTGATCGTGGTGATCGTGGTGATCGTGGTGACCGTGGTGACCGTGGTGACCGTGGCGAACGTGGCGGCCGTGGAGGCGCGGCTCGAGGACCTCGCCCCGATAACCGTGCGCCTCGATCCAATGGCCAGCAGGCTGCTGCACCAGTGGCAGAGGGCGATGCCCCTGCCCCTGTTGAAGATGACGGCTGGACTACCGTTGCGGTCGGCAAGAAGGGACGGACTGGACGAGTGTAAAAAAAAAGCGATTGTAAAATTTGATCTCCATTTCCTTTCGGTTTTCATGACTAGAGATGCCGTCGCAAGAGTTACGCCAGCGGATCCAGTCCTGACATCGTGTGCACTTGTCCCGATTTTTTTCCCCCATGCTTTACCGTTTTGCGGAGAAGGCTTTTGCAGCCTTTATTCTCGACTATCTCCAGGCTGAAAACCGCTTGGATATGGCTCATGACTTTCCGGCAAAGCCAGGTGATGCCACCTCAACGTTGAAGATGGCTTTTATTTTGCCATCTTTGCCGCTCGGGTATCCTCTGGTGCAGCCCATCACAGCGCTACTTCTTGCCGAGTGAGCTTTCTAGAAGCTTATTTGCTACTTGGCGGACGGATATAATGAAACATTGGTTGAAGTTGCTCGGTATATATCGGCCGTAATGACTTTTTACAACAGTTTGGGGAGGAAAGGGGGTTGAAATACGATACAATTTTCATGACATCCAATTTATGCGGAACAGACCAGATTGAAAAGGAGGGAGAGATGATTCTATACGATCAGCTTTCGAATGATGATGATGATGATGACCGGCTCACGCTTTACGCAGTATTGATGAGAGGGAGAGCGGGACTAATCTATTCATCTGCAGACTTTTGGGAGAGCATAAAAACGGGGAACAATCTGCACAAGTGTCTTTTTGTTGTTGTTTTTTATAATCTCCTTTTTTTTTTATTATTATTATGTTTTTACGTTTTTTTACTTGGTCGCTTGACAGGAGGGCTGCAACGAGAAAAGAAAAGCTTGGGATTGGACAGGCTCATGCAGGTAGACAGAATTGGCGGGCAGGGAAAAAAAGCGTCTGGGGCGGGCAAGCAAAGAATAGGCAGACAGACAGAAAGGGGAATGGGCCGAATGTAGTCGCTTTGAAGCGAGTCTATCTGATAGAGGGCGAGGCAATTTGAAAAAAAGGGATCATTAAAATGAATTGAGTTGTGTGACGTATTTTGTTGTGAATGGTGTTGCCTATATATAAGCTTAGGCAGCGGGATAAACATTTGTGTATGCCTGTTTTGCTAGTGCTTGTTGCCTATACGATGTGCGAAGTCCCGGATATAATATATTGCGCGCTCATTGTCTATCAGGTTTCCAATTGACTCATATACAGCAATTTACCATTGATTGTCTATATCCTGACTTGACTTGGCCTTCATTTTAAACCCTCTCAAAATCATAAAACATCAACAACAACAACAAAATCATCATCACCACCACCACCATGTCCCCCTACAAATTCACCTTCTCCCCACCTCTATCCCCCCTCGCCTCTCAACCCCCCCAATCCCTCTCCTCCAAATCCAACCCACCCATCGCCCACCTCATGACCAGCGTCTTCGTCCTCCGCCAACCAAAACCTCAACCTCAACCTCAACCTCCTCAGATCCTCCTCCTCCGCCGCTCCCCCTCCGATTCCTACCCGCTCAAGTGGGAACCCCCCGGCGGCTCCGTCGACTCCTCCGACTCCTCCACCCTCGCCGCCGCCGCGCGCGAGCTCTGGGAGGAGTCCTCTCTAAAGGAGAGTCATTTCCACGCTTCGTTGGGGATGAGGACCCAAAAATCCGAGGACCTGACTTTGTTGGAGATGACGAAGAGGCCGCGGAATTGGGGCATCGAGCCGCAAGATGAGAAAGCAAAGGACGTGGAGGTGGAATTTGCAGAGGGCGAAAAACTCATGGTGACGACGTTTAATGAAACGGGGGATATTTGGGGAAAGGTGAATTTCCTTGCTACTACGAATAAAGGTGCGCAGGTTGTTATTGATCCTGAGGAACATATCGAATGGGGATGGTTCACTGAGGAAGAGATCCGCACGGGACAAGCCTTTTCTACTTCTACTTCTACTTCTCCTGATGAGAATGGGAAGAACGATGTTGACGGAGGAAGAGCGTTGGAATTTACGAGTCAGGCTGTTTGGAGGTCTCTTTTGGAATCATTCAGCGTAGGTAGGGAATTAGGCATTATTGTGTAAGTAGGTTGAAGGTTTATTTTTTGTTGATTAATGATACAAATGTCTTTTTTATTTTGATTTCAAAGACGGCTACCTAGATAGATAGACAGATAGACAAAGTAAAAAGTCCTGCTCAGCTATTTTCTTCAACATGCTCAGCATTGAAGTAAAAATCCTCCCACGAGAAGAAATGAAAAGTCCCCCAAATCAAAAACTCAAACGCCAGGCCAGCACCAAATAAAAAACGAAGACATCATATAAAAAACTCAAGACCTCTTCGCACCCATCTCCTCCGTCCCATAATCATCCCACTCATCATCGCCCCCCATCCCCCCAATCTTCCTCCCCACCCAGATCCCCATTGCCGTCACCACGCTGCCCAGGAGGAACCAGCCCTCAAACCAGCCATCCACAAAGGCCGGCGTCAAAGCTCCTCGCAAGACACCCCCCACGGCTGACCTCGCCTCGCCCGGAAGCTGGCTTCGTAAGAGTAGACTCGCCGAGATGACGTACGTCGCGGCAACCTGACCAACCGCCAGGGCAAGATTCGCCTGCGCGTGACGAAGCAAGCCAGGCGTCCACTTTGCGAACAAGTGAAACGTCTGAATCGCGCTGTTTGCGCTCGCCACTAGAATGACGCCGCTCAAGGCAAAGCTGATGATGCGCGCCCACGCCATCTGGTCGAGCTTCGGGTCCCAGTGTCTCGCCAAGAGACCCAAGACTCGGTTAATAGGGTCGCTGTTCGCAAAGCTCGCCGACGGGGAAGACGCCCGACGGAGAGTTGTCAAAGATGTAGCGAGGATTCGGTACACGCAGTAAGCGCTGAAGACGTACGACGGCACGAGGAGGACACGACCAAGGGCAGTAGATGCCCGGGCCGTAGCCGCGCGCCGGCTCCTCATCAGCAGGAGATTGGAAGAGAGATTCGCCTCCATTGTTTCCAGCCCGGCAATCTCCATCTTGAGCGTCTGAATCTCAAGTTCTTCACCGGACTGTCCACGAATCGACCCCATGACAAGGCCAACAAATCCTCCACCAGACTTACTCCCGTTGGCAGCAGCCTCCGCAGCCTTTCTTTCCAGAAACTGCAGTCGATGTCTTTTCGTCACAAGCATCTCATTCGCCGCGTCCAACCCCGTCTGTTTCCGATTCAAATCCGCCTCCGTCAAGGGCTTCCGCTTCCTCATCTCCGCACTGCTAAACGTCTGCCACGGCGACGACACAGACGCAAAGCCCGACAACAGCGCCATGAGCGATATCCCCACCACGCCAATCCTCTCCAGACACGCCCTCGTCAGATCCTCGCTCATAGTCCCACCTACCCCTCCATTGCCCAGCGGAGTAGACCGCATCAGAAGCTCTGCCCTAGGCACGACGCTCCCCATCGACCAAAACACAAACAACCACCCGCCAAACAACACCGCCTGCAAACCCAGCGCCACCCGCGGCACCCTCCCCTTCGCCGTCCTCTGAAAGCTCCACCCGGCGCTCGAAACCAGAGACCGGCACTCCAGCCAGGGAATCAGCACGATCAGCATAAACAGCAGCGCCGGCACCGTGACCTTCAGCGCGAGGTTCCGCGCCGCCGGATCAACCGCCTCGACAATCTCCGCCATGATCAGTGCGCCCAGCGTCGTCGCCAGCCCGACCGTCGTGCCAAAGGCCCATGCCGCTCCTCGTCTCCGCCAGTCCTTGTTTCCGTGCTCGGCGTGGACCTGTCGCAACGCCGCGGGGGCGTGCGGTGGGAGGATATGGCCCTCGCCGTCGCGAGCGTCATCTTGCGCCGCGCGGCTCAGCTTGGGGTAGACAAGGCGGATGGCGACGGAGTTGGCGGCGATGAAGACTGCAGCGAAAGGCAAAGCCGAGAGCAGAGCTGCTGCTGTGACGGCGCCAGGGCTGGGAGGAGCGCAGGCATCTTGTTGGTCGCAAGATGAGAAGAGCGAGAAGGGCCACATTTGTGCAGGTCGCTGGAGTTGGAGCTGGTGGTCTTTTCTTTTCTCTTGTTTCTTGGTATCTCCCCCTTCTTTTTGCCTATATCGATTTACTCAGTAGCTGTCCTCCCTCCGTCTAAATAGTCCTCTCGTATCGTATTGTATATCCCTCCTCTGCAATCCCTGTCGTTGTTGTCGCAATCGCAATCGCAATCGCAGCTTGTCGTCCAAATCTCCCCCGCCAAAAAAAAGAGACTAAAGCAAGGCGCAGGCACCAGGCGCAGCCACAGCCAACAAAAGAACACAGCTCCTAAAGCGTAAGCCACTTATTGTCGGAAGTAGTCCTCCGTATAGGCCTAAACTTTGTGTCTGTGTGTTAAAATCAAAATCAAATGAGATAAAGAGAACAAGATAGAAAGAGACAAGAAGCGAGCGTATTTATCGCATGCGTGCAAACATCCATGCCTCTCAATGCAGAGAGTTAGACGAGTTCGGCAATGCCAGGCTTTCTCATAAACAGCGAGAAACAGCCGAACGATTGGAAAGAGAAGATCTGTACTCTTTTCAGTAGCTGTAGTAGTACAAGGTTTGGTACTCCGTATCAAATGTAACCTCAAAAAACCAGATAAAGAAAAGAAGGGAGAGAGAGAGAGAGAGAAAAAGAATGACGACGATCCTGCTTCCGGGGATCCAAAGTTGACTTCTGTCCAACAGGCCATTCCACGCTTGTACCGGTACCGCATGTGCCTTGTGCCTGTGCTAGCACTGACGACGTAATATGCGGGTAAATCGCCCCATGGCTCTACCCAATGAGAGGTCCATCTACCTTGCACGCTCACGGCAAGATTCCCCCACTATTACAGCCCACCAGGCTCCGTGCCAGTAGAGATGCTTCCAGCTCTTGTCACATACGGAGTAAATGCAAATAATCTATTTTCAGCATCCTCAATTTATTTTAGCCTCCTTTGCTCACTAATTCAAGCCATACATAAGGTATGGGGTAATTGTATGTAGACTTAGTACTTCTTCCTACAGTATTGCATTGCTTCACCTACACACGCAGATCCATCCCATCCAAGACAAGTAAGTAATAGCCAGTCGCTACGCTTTACCCCGAGAAAATTCACCCGCTTGATGTTTCGTATTCAGACACTTGTTTCACTGGGCAAAAAGGCAGAGCCTCACCCCGCCTCTTAAGCCGCGTAAACCACCCACAAAAAACCCCCCCCCAAAAAATAACCAAACCCCATGGCCATACGAGATGCATGTAATAGGCTATTGGAGCAAACAGGCATGGGTTGCTTCTTCGCTGCTAAAAGTATCAACAGCAAGATGCAAGTGATGGCTTATTCATCTGCAGATTGATTATTCATCGCCATCTCATTGGCCCATCAGCTCCATCTTCGCGGAATACGGCACGCTGTAAAGTACTGACCCTTAATCGCTTTCTTCTTTTGGCTCTTCGGCGCAAAAAGTGAATGCCATCTTACGACGCTGACTCCTCTATTCCATATAAACCATGTCTCATTTGTGCTGCCATAGGTAGCTCATCGTTGTCACGGCGCTTCCATCACATCACATATGGTCTTGATACTTTGTAACTTTGCACTGCTAGGACACATGGCCTAATAATTCGCCGCTCTATTAATCAATCATTAAAGCTCTATCAAACGCTAAACTAAGTGCCATAATGCTTCGCCTTGAATGTCCCATTTCAATGCAACCCCCAAACTAGCCTTCGTTCCGCATTCATCTTCAACTTCAAGGCCCTTCTCCATTACCTCCTCAGCCACTTCTTCTAGAATACCATGCACGAGGCCCCATCATCATCACGTTCGAGACCCATGGTCGCATCTTCGCCATCTTTACCTGGGTTCTCTTGTAGTTCCATCACGGCGCCCGGTGCTTCGGGGTTGATGGTAGGCGGGGCATCCTCTCGAGGAACCTCTGGCACGTATGCTAAGCTCTGTGCAGCAAAGTTCGCTCCAGCACGAGCACGTGGCCACGTATGACCTCTTTGTGGTTGTAGTTGCTGCTGTTGTTGAGACTGAGGCTGCCTCTGCATTGGCTGTTGATGAAACATCTGTTGCTGTTGCTGAGGCTGCTGCTGTTGCTGCTGCTGCTGATGAGGCCACTGCTGAGGCCACTGCGATTGCTGGGGGCGCGGACCCTGTGGTTGCTGTAAAGGCCTTTGCTGTTGTGCCTGTCGTGGTTGTGACAACTGTGATTTCCCCCGAGGAGGAAATCGCACTGATGCCGATGGGGTGGGATTCTGTGTTGCAAGGGGAGAGTGATGTACAGGAGAAGGATATTGCACCGGTTCTGGCTTTGCCTTTGCTTCCGCCTTCAGTCTATCAATCTGATCAACCAAGGATATCTTGTCCTTCCAAAGTGGACGTGACGGTTCATCAGAGTCCTTGACTGCTATCATCTTCTGTTTACCAGACTTGGGTGCGCATATCCTCGCAACATCAGATGCTCTTGAGGCCTCCGCTGCCAAATCATTATACATCTTGATAGATGCCGCTTGCGAAAGCTTGGATTTGTCGGCGTACTCCATCAGTGTTGGGATTGGAGCTTGAGTTGACGAAGATGCAGTCCTCAACGGTGACCCAGTGGGTGAGGGCCCAGCGGACTTCAGATACCTGGATCTTGAAGATCCAGCTCTTGAGAGTCCAGGCGGTGGTGATCCCGCTGGGAGCAGCTCTGGCGCTGATGACCAAGGCGCTGAAGGCCCAGCGTTTGAAGGACCTGCTATACAAGGCCCAGAGGATGAAGCCCTGGCCCTAGGAGTTTCGGCCCTTGCCGGTCTAGCTATTGGAGACCCCGAGGGCCCAACTCTTGGAGATATCACTCCGGAATGTCTAGCTAGGGAAGAGCTAGGGCTAGCTGAGGGTCCGGCCGGATAGTGCCTGACAGTGTGCGTGTATGTTGATGGTCCTGCCCCTGATGGCCCTGCTCCAAAAGATCCTGCCATTGCATGTCCTGATCTAAAGGATGCTGCTCTCGAAGGCCCGGCCGTGGAAGGTCCAGCCATGGAAGGCCCAGTCCTCACAACCGACGCTCTCTAACCATGCGCCCCCGAGTTTCGCTGTATCGAAACTGATGGAGCCGATGCCACCGGTGCTGCCCCTACCCAATCCCTTGCTGCCGCAGTAACCGCCGGAGAGGGCGCCACCGAATCATCCCAAGTCACCCTGCGGCGATAGCGACTGCGAGAGTCAGAGTCGCCACCTCCTCTCATTGTAACAATAGTATTCCCATCGTCCGCATCTCTAGCATCGCCGCCTCCCGGTTCCGCAGCCACCGTCAACATATCTTTGGAGCCTTTCATGTTTTGAGTCCAGGAGGCTCGGCCTGAGCCGGCGCGCATCTTCTAAGATGCACTTCCAGAATTGCGCCCCTGAGCCTCATCTGACTCTTCATCTTCTTCCGCATTTATGCCCTGTCTAAGAGCTGCCGCCTCGCTGACCTCCATTTTGTGAAGTTGATCTAGCTTCTGCTGTTGGTTTAGTGCCTCCACTCCCGTCATGACCTCAAACTCTCCTTCCTCGTCATCCTCTTCGTCCTCGCTGTTGGGAGCGCTGGGGGGAGCACTGGGGGGCGACGGATCGGAGACGACACGACGCGCAACACTGGTTCGGGGGCCAGGCGCGGCATCAGGGGATTTTGACCTCATCGGCATCGACTCATGGAGAGGCTTGATTGTTGGATCGAATTTCGCAGGTAGCCCCAGAACCTTTGCTACCTGGTGCGCCTCCTCGGCGGGCGAGATTTGGACCTCCAGCTCGTAGGTACTACTGGCTTCGCTGTCGGCCTCATGTTTACCTTGGGTAGCGGCTAACATGCTGACATATGTCTGTCGCGAGTTGTCGTTTGTGCGCTTGGCTTTTTTCTTGTTACGTTTCTCGGTAGGCCTCACGACGACAACGGGTATAGGAGAATACTGCAAACAGTATTTGGAAAACGAGTTGCGATTGTTGACGAGTCCTTGGAGGCCGCCGAGGGACCGCCCTCGGGTGCCCACAATGAGCATGGCTGGCTGATACAGTTGAATCTGGCATAAAGATATGGTTAGGCTATATGTCTGGCAGTGGATGAGGGTGAAACATATTCGCAACTGCTTACCAGCGACTGAAAGGTGGCATGTAGTTTGCCCACGGCATATTCTAGGATGAAAGAAACAGCACGGTTACTGCCATTCTTCTCCACAATGCTGTCCATAACCCGCTGCGCGTCACTGTGGTATGACTTCTCGCTAAGTCGCATATCCTTCTCAATCACGCGCACGCAAATGATCTCGTCACCGTCGTCAACGAGTTCATCTAGCAGCCATTGGATGGCGTAGTCTGAGTACGAGTGCTCGTCGATACCGACCATGAATGTGCGCGATCTTCGGCGCGGCTGGTACCCGTTGTGTCTGACATTGAGCACCACCGACGAGGGGACTTTCTTAGACGTCTCGCCTATGGGGACATTGTCAAATCCAACATGGCGCTCGAATCTGTCGCACGGTTGCGAGGTTAGCATCGTCATCTCCGTTGTAAAGTCAAGGCGTCCAAGGTGGAAAGTGTCGAGGTTCACAAAGTGTGTAAACTAGAGTACACGAGAAGAAAAAAAGGAAGAGACAGAAGAAGAAGAAAAGAGAAATAAACGGAATTATTTGATTAGGATATTATGAGACATAATAAGCAAAGCACAAGAGGAGTCAATGAGGGAAATATGTAAATGCCAAGCATGAGGCATGTGAGAGTAGAATGACGGAGCCTTTACGATTTGCGACGAGCTGGGATAGCTCCGTCGAGTTCCACCGCAGAAAAAAAGGTACGAGCTATCCCATCTTGTGCTGGCGGGGTAAGAAGAAATAACCATAACGAGAAGCTGTTGGAGTAGTGGGGCGAATGGCTTGGTCTCTTTTGCTAGGGATCATAGGAGAAGCCCCATTGATGTTGGAGAGGAGGAGGAGGCTATGCAGGAGAGTTGGAGGAGGCAGCCAACCACAGCCAACGGGCCATGACATGACGCAGGGGACCTGCACGGGTTTGATGGTACTCAAAAGAGCTGCCAGTTTGGCAACACCCAGCAAGTTGATGCTGCTCGCTTGAGATAACACACTGGTAGTTTCCTGCTGGCCTCAGAGACAAGACGAGGATAGGACTGAGTGGAAATAATGAGTGCCGCTAGCGTGAAGATCGAAGCTTTTTCGGCCCACATAGACAGGACACTATCGCAGCTCTACCACTCTATCCGACGACATGCGTTCCCAAGAGAGAGAGCCATGTCCTGGGCAGCAGTTGTAACAACAACCTTGGCAGGGGATATTCAGAGAAATGGATTGTCCATCCTTGACCGGCAATTTTTTGCCGAGAGCAGGCGTCAAGAAGGCCCGGAGAAGCACAAACGTGTCTCTCATAAACTGGACACAGTCGATCTCACCGAGCACAATGTCTCATAGCCGCGCCCTTGAATCACCAGGACATCACTCGACATTTGCCGCATTGCCGTTCTAGGGAAGACAGAATCCAAGATGGGAACACAAAAAAGAGAAGCATACGACGCGAAGATGAATATGCGAAAAGAAGAAAGAAAGCAGAGAAGAAGATAAAAGTCCTATAGCTTACCTAGTGTTTGGTGGCGGAGATGGAGCCCGTGCCTTGGCACCGTCTGAAGGTCGTTTCTGGAAGCCCAGGGCCCGCCGCTTGCCTGCCGACGAAGCCGATACGGTCTTACTCAATGGGGCTCCGTTTGGCTTTGGCATCTCAATGGCAAAGCTGATATTCGAGTGTCGTCGCGAAGAAGTATCGCTAGCACTAGAAGCGAGAGGCACCGAATTCTGGCTTCCACTGGCGTCGGACGGGGGAAAGTACTCTTCACGAGACTGCTTCGAAGGTACTATCGACGACGGAGAGATGTCCGAGTCGGAAGCCTGAAGAGGAGTCCTTAACGACTGCATGATGGATGGGTTTTACTTGGTCTTTTTGTAGCGTGGTTTGATATTGGTTTGTATGTTCTGTGCCAGTTGGCTCGACTTGGTTGCTCACTCGCTGTTCACGGCAACCGGTGAATGGATGTAGTGAGAACTGATTCGATAACCAAGGGAGAGATGTCGATAGACGGATAATGAATCCGACAAGAGAATAAAAGGACGGTGAAGGTGATCAAGATGTGTGTATTTGCGCTCGTCAAACGGAGATTCTTAATTCAAGACGATTGATGAAAAAAAAAAAAAAAAAGAACGAGAAGCACGGGATAGAGTAATCGAAAAGAATGCAGAAGAGAGAAAAAAGAATGAAGTCCGAGGGAGAAAGATGCTGAGCCTTTATGGATATCCTGTTTGGCTGCTCTGGTTGAAGCCTGAGAAAACAGGACCGCGAACCAAGCAAGACACACAATCGACGCTCCGGCACCAAGGTGCCGAGCTGGCGCAACACGGCAGACGGGATTTTCGGGAAGGTGCAGGTGGGCTCCGAGTTTGAGGCACGAAAAGCGCAAGAGCCGGGAGGCGAGGCAAGCAAATGAGACCTGGATAAGACTTTCCCACTTGAATGACAAGAATGAGGAAGAGGGAAGAAATGCAGGAGGCGGAAATTGCGGGAGAAGGAGATGGAATGAGAAGAAGGGAAGCTGCAGTTGCGAGACAAACTGCGGGAAAGGGTCCTTCCTGTCTGGTCTTGTTGGCCGGAGAGAAATATGCCGGAAAAGAAAATAATATGATAAAATAATATGATAAAAATATAATATGGATAGGTGCACTCGTTAAATGTCGTTATCTTCTTTCTTAAAGCTTCTCCTTCTCGAAAGAGCCGGATATCTCAGGTAAATAAGTAAAAATGACAGGAGAGAGGAAGAAGGCCAGAGAAACAGCACGTAATGGAATACTAGGTCTAGGAGTTCTGGACAGAGTGTCTGATCACCTTGTCAGCAACTCTCGACCCTAGCACGCGTCGTCTTGTTTTACTTCACTCTCCTCTTCCCAGTCTCTTCTCCACACGCAGGAAAAAACAACAAGCAAGAATGCACGGGTCGTCGAGGTTGCGCGGAAAGCAAGACAAGCATAAAAACAAGCAGCGCTCCTGACAGTTTTTTTTTTTTTTTTGCTCTGTCGGGATCCCAATCCTGTCCCTTTTTAGGGCTAGGGTGGTGTGCCTGTTTTTTTTTTCTCGTCCTCTCTTTTCTCTCTTCTCTCCTTGTCCCTTTTCTTATTCGGTAATAATAAAGGTACGCCTCTTCCGCTTCCGACTTGGATACAACACCCCCGCAGTCGGTGTCAGGGATTGGAGGGGAAATAGCAATTGTAGTGGTATGAATGAAGCCACGAGGGGTCTCTGGTCCAGTCGATTCGCTGGCGGCACTCCTCTGGATGGTGTGTTCCTAGCGATGGCGACGATGCAGCTCTTCAGCTCGTTGATTGCCAAAAAAACGAGGGCAGTGATTTGTCAGTGATAAGAAAAAGGAGGGATGAAGAGGCCTGTGATGGTGCCGCCGGAATATTGAGTTGACAGCAGAACCGAGGGTCTGGGTGCCGCCGCACTGATCAAGAGCAAAATACTCCTCCTTGTCTCTCCGCTTTATGGCAGCTTTGCTCCACTTGTGGTCGATAGCCTGTCGACGTTCGATCTGACTTGATTTTGACAGCTATTCGCTGTGAATCTCTTTTTTCTTTTTTATCTTCCGTCGACAATGTTGACTTGAAACAGACGATATCCTGTGCAGAGCGCTTTTTGTGATAGAAACGATGTAAGTAGGCGCAGGCCGAGGCACCAAGTATAGCCCAAATCAGGCAGAAAAGCGAATACCCGGATTGTCGTTCCGGGGAAACCGGTATGAATCGAGACAACGTAATGGCGGTGTGTGAAAGCGTCGGATCGAGGACTCAGGCTGGCTCGGAAACAAGACGAGAGAAGACGCCAAGGTGTCTCTGTCTATGCTGTCGTATTGTGAGAGCGACTCGTAACGTGCAGCCGGGCGGAATGTCTCTGGGATGAGATTTTGAGCGCAGCAGTTGGTTGGTAGCGTCACCGCTGTAGCTAGCTTAGGATGCAACGCAAAGCTAGGATAGTAAAACTTGCAGCAGCAGGTGTTTTAATGTGAACAGAGGATGGAGAGAAAAAGAGGGAAAGAAAAACAAAAAGTGACGATTAAGGTGAGAAAATGGCTTAATGGAAGCTGATAAAAATGCGGAGCGGGTCGATAGCACCGTAGCATCCAAGGCCACCAGATGTCAATGATATCGACATTAATATTAGTATTCATATACAAAATAAGGTGAGCTACATATTAGTGCTAGGTTTCCCCAAAAACCGCCCAACTCAGCAGACAGCAGCGGTTAGGCTTCCTGGAGTCAGATGCTCCGTCCATAGGGCAGCATGCACTGCTATTTGCTGGCTTTCCCCCCATCTGCCGGCAGAGCTTAGATACGGGGCATCATCTCGAGTAATGGTAATCGGTCTACATGGGACTAATGTAGGGAGAGGAAGAGGCTTATTCCAGCCAATCGCACCAGCACCGCACATCAAAATGGCCAGAAGACAGACAGCGCACACAGGAAGAAACACACAAGTCTCCTAATTGAAATATAAATACAATGGGAAATATTGCTCCGTACGAATCATCGTTCGAGCGCCAAGAAGCTTGGCTTTTGTCCCCCTCCTTCGCGTCAACGATAGACAGGACTTCATTTCTTTTTGCTGAAGCAAAGATTAGTATGTAGGTAGCTGAGCCATAATACATCAGGGCAGAGATAATACTAGGGACCCCTACTATCTTTTTCTCTACAACGCCACCACCACTTATAAGCACGCAGTAATGCTGCATACTACCTACCTAGTAGTAATCTGCACAATCCATGATGCTACTGCAACCACCTACTACAGACAGCAATTAGTCTTAGACAGCCCCCTGCCATTCTTCAGTCTTGGCTTATGGCTAACAATTGAAGCTAAGGTATTAGCTGCAAAATCCTAAAAAGTCGGCTGCGTGGCGTAACAGGCACTAATACTAAATCTAACATCCCATGCTGCAATCGCCGCAAGTAAACAGGCAATAATTCGAACAGCTCACCTAGGTCTTTTTTCTTATGTTTTATAGCCCCCTCCTCTTGATTACAGTGTACCATATCCATCTACCCTTTTCTGCACTCAGACTGAGTAATTAATTGATCGAAAACATTATTTACTAGCTTGAAGACCTTTTGCCAAGGCGACAGAGGCTGTGTGTGCAGCCAGCGGTACATGTAGCCCCGTCCAACCACTTGCAGGCCGAGCCTAGACAGGATGCCAAGGCAAAGAGGCTGGCTTTCTGTCTGTTTCGGCATTGGCTCGTTGATGCATGCGAGTGTTTTCTCGGTGACGATAGCTTTGGGGGCTTTTTTCCCTCTTGCTATACCTGATGAGGGAAATTCCCGGCGCGAGATGCATGCATGAATCACATGCTACCATTCAGGTATTTACTCGTGTTTGTGTAGCATCGTGCGTTCAGCCACGGCAACGATGCTCGGAATCTGTCCATCTCTCACATCACATCAACCACCACCTAACACAAGCTATAGTATTGGATAGTAAGGAGTAGTTTACGTACTTTGTATGCAGACAAGCGTATCAAAAGCGTCCAAATAAGCTTGTCGTGTCATCTCCCGTAATAAGGGGCCAATCCCAGCCCCGTGCAGCTGCTCACCTGACTCTCCCTTTTCAACGCCATGCCATCTTAACCCAACATCCCTTCCAATCCATCCATCCATCCAGCCATCACCTTTCAGCCCTAGCTAGCTGAAACCTTAATACATTGTATTGTAACACTGTACAGTAGAAAGGCGTAACGGGTGTCGCGGTTTGGTTAGATAACGATTAGTATGGTGGGATCCCATTTCTGGTCGCCCTGTGGCTGTGCACCTATATCAGCTTGTACTTATAATGAATGTGCCTTATACAAAATTAAAATAACAAACAGTGAAAAAGAACTAGTTCCAGCCTAGGTTTATAAATGTCAGGCGCTAGGCGCTGTCGCTAGCTAAGCAATAGCTTAAGTTAAGTGATAAAGCAGCTTTTCTTGTTTATTTTCGCTTAAATGCAGCTAGGGAGTGAGCTTCTGTCCTCATCTACCTTTTATAGTGGCATCCTATCTCCTTATATCTTAAATGTAACATCACTATCTAAGTAACTTTGTCATATAGCTACATGTAGTAAGCTTTCTGGATGCAATGTAGCTTGATTGCTATATTAATAGCCGGCTATCTTAACTATCTGAATGAAATGTGATGAAATAAATCGTATATACCCAGTTGGTTACAAATACTGGTCGAATGGACTGAATGTCGAGTGCTTTGATTCTCTAGATTGAGCAGGAAATCTTTCGATCCGTCTCTAATTGGTTCGTCGGTCCGTATTTACTCTGTAAGTACATGCCTTTGTTGCAATCATAAGAATGTATGTGAAGAATGCTGTATGCGACGAATGCTGCATGTGAAGAATGCTATGCTAAGATATATTCTCTAGGAGAAGGAAGAGCACTAGAGTTTTATTCACTACATAGAGTATATACTGCTGATAAAGGATGGAATAGAACGGTGGGATTCATAATTGTAGGCTTATTGCTACATTAATTATCCGCGTCTTGAAAAAACATAAGAATACAGGCGCCTTGATTCTTGGCAAGATGAAGAAACAGATCTATTAAGTACCTCCTCAATACAGAGCACAGAAATAAAGCCATATTAGCCACATTTATTTTCTATGACTGCTTATTATAGTTATATATCATGTTCCCACACCTGTTTCGCCTTCCACTGTAGTATTACTCCCATCTTAGCCCCCCTTAGAAACCACCAACTAAAAATCAACCCAGCTCATCCTCCACAGAGTCAAACCTAACATGCTTCCTTCGTCCAGGCTGTGTGCGTTAGCGCTGTCTTGCGGATCCCGCTCTGTGAGTCGCCCTGTCGAGTCTTGGCTCGTGTTACAGTTAGCCGTCAATGTACCCTGTCTTCGCTGTCCCGCGATGTGGGCTGTGCTGACACGATGAGGCGACTTCTCGTTATCAAAAGGTAGCGGTAATGATGGGATGCCTAAACTACCTTGCTGCTTTCTTGACCTCGGCTGTAAATCGGCATTTGTTATCTCATCAGTGTCTTGGCCGCGGTACTCTCTCTCCTTGGCTCTCCCCCCAAAAAAATGAAGTCATTCTTTCTCATTTGATTACTTGTAGTGTCAAGATTTAGTCATTTGTTAAAATTGAACGATTCCTTTCTTTTATTTCAGCCGTAATTCAACATCAACATTATGAACACTCTACAAAGATCCCTCTTCCTCAAAGTTGTATTCCACCTCCAGGGCCACTTTCGAGCAAACCTCGTGCCCTCATACGAGTTCCAACCAACTCCGTGACGCCATAGCCATGCAACCGGCCAGTTGATCCAGTTTACCCGCCCAGCTTCCCTCCGACAATTCCCGTTTTTGCCACGCATGGTATCATTTTATCGTACCAGCGCCCGCCTGGGTAACTCGACCTGTCCGTCTTGCTCGCCTTAGTTGTAGGTGCGAGACAGGTTGCGGAGGTACCAGTCTACCAACTTTCGGCCAACCTTGGCCTCTGAGATGTGAATGAGATCCTGTAAAAAAAAAAAAAAATTATTAGCCAAACTGCATAATACGAGCGAGGGAAAGGAGAAGAGTAAAAGAGGGGAAACATACTCCTTGTAAAGCGTAGTCAAGGTCGCTGACATTGACCAGCTCGCCATCCAGGAGACCCTGGTCGTTCCATCGCAGCTGCTTGGTGCGCTGCTTGGTTACCAGGAGCCAAGATCGCAGCTCGTCCGGCTTCACCTCGAGGAAGCCAGCCAGCTTGGTCAGGTCCATGGTGGTGTACAGACGGAGGTATGACTTGATGGTGGGGCTGTACATGTTGGTCTTGACCTCGTCCATGAAGATGGCCAGGTGGTGCTCCACGGGGTCGATGTTGGACTCGGGGTGATCAAAGTCCGGAGGAACGGGGGAGATGAACTTGGGGCAGGCGGTGCGGAAAAGCTCCTCAAAGATGGGGAGCGACTCGGGGCCGCCACGCTGCATCTTCAGCAGCTGGTCGCCGTACTTCTCGCGCAGGGCGCTGTGGATGGTGTCATCCAGTCTGGTGGGGTGGAGGGCCACGCAGATGGTGATCAGAGCATACATCTGCTCGTTCTTCTTGGTGATGGAGTCGAACTGGGCGTTCTTCTGGAAGTTCTTGGTCCGTGAGACGTAGATCAAGATGTGGCTGAACATGCGGATGGCATCGGCGTATCGGTGCATCATCATGTAGGAGAATCCGACATAGTAGTATGTCGTGAAGTGAGCCGCCATGACACGGGCGAACATGGCCTTCTTATTGAGCTCAATGTCGTCAAGTGTCTTCAGGGCCAGGCCAAAGTCACCCAGCAAGCAGTGCACTCGCAAGAGACCGATGATAGAAAAGTATCCCAGCATGCGGTACAGGTTCTTAGAGCCGTACTCGCCAGCAACCGCCATGGGTTCCTCGTTACGCTTCATGGCTGCAAGCTGCTCGGTGATCTGGGATCGCTGGATCAGGGAGTAGAGAACGTTGAGGACGCTGTAGCAGCCCCAGGTGTTGGGGTTCTCGCGAAGGATCTGAATCTCCTCCTCGTTGTTGGCCTGTCTCGCGATTCGGCTTCGGTAAGAGCTGAAAGAGTTGAACTGGTAGATGAACTCATCAATGACATCCCAAGCCCAGTAGTACTATAATTTTTTCGAGCGTTAGCGGTGGGAACACTTGACAATTGGGCGAGCAAAATCGCATTAGCATCATGTCACACGCACCGAAGGGGGCTCGAGATCAACAGGGCCGTCCGAGTTCAAAATGAAGTGGAACAAGCTGCAGTATGAGTCGTAGCTCTGGAACTTGACTTCCAGAGGTGCCGAAAAGTCCAACGGCTGTGCGGCCTGGAGGAGGCGAGACTGGATGTCGTCGGTCTGCTGGGCCATGTTGAGCGATGTCGTCTGGCTGAGCTCGTCGCCATCTTCGTACTGGACATGCTCCTTGTATTCGGCCACCAAGGCTTCCTCCTCGACATCGCTGTCGTCAGCAATCGCGCGGGCCGGAGCCCCTCCGTTCTGGTACGTCGCCATGGTTGTCTGACCCGTCGTGAGGTCTTGTCGAGGCTGGGGGGAGAGGGGCAGCGAATTTTTTCTACGCCTTGCGCGGGAGGGGCTTGACGCTCTCACGAATTTTCCCCTTCGTGACTTGTTAGGGCTTGGTGCATCGCTATGTGCATGTGAAGTTTAAGCGATGTGCGGAATACTGCTTTATTGCACAGGATATGCATCTAAAGGGATGGTGCCTCCGATAGACGTGTAAAAGATTTTGAGGCGGGGCAGCGCTACGAGGTACCAAGAACAAAGTACCTGGCAAAAAAAGACGATGATACGGAGGGGTCAAAAAAGGACTGAGGGGCAGCAGAATTTATTACCAGAGCTCTTACGGCACCTTATGGATAGGTTCCCTCTTATTAATCCAGAGCATAGTGGCAAGTCTCGCTATCAATTTTTTTTGGACTTACAATCGCCTTAATCCACTTGAAGCTGAATTTTGGGCTGAAGCTACGCTTGTCATTTTCTGAACCATTAATCAGCAAGACGCAAATCCTGTGAGGTCGACCAACGCCTAGCTGCTCCAAGCAATCCTGCCTTTTTCTTGTGACTCGGGGAAGAGTCATAGGTGATGAGCAAAAGCTGCTAAGCGTCATCTTGTCTAAAACTTTTTGGGACGTACTGTTATTTTTCCACGATACAGCCGAGACAACGGATCGTATAGAAGCTAGGCTAGGCTAGTAGACGTGATCTGAAATCAGCGTACTTTTGCTAGATAAAACGGCAGGCGACGGCGAGCATCACAAAACATCTAGTCTCAATCACTTCATAGCTCATTTTCTTCCTTTTTTCTTTAGGCGTTTCATAACACAATCTGCCCACCATGCCGGTTGTGACACCAGAAAAGCTGGCCAGCTTGCAGAAGCAGTCTCAAGATGTTCGAAACGTATGTAATACCTCTTGTCTCTAGGACCATGCATCAATATCTTACTGATAGCAAACAGATTTGCATTCTGGCTCACGTCGACCATGGCAAAACCTCTTTATCAGATGCTTTGCTGGCCACCAACGGCATCATATCGCCCAAACTGGCCGGCAAGATCCGGTATCTAGACTCTAGACCCGATGAGCAGACTCGAGGCATCACTATGGAGTCGTCCGCCATCTCACTCTACTTCTCCATGCTGAGACGGTCTGCCCCCGACGCCGCCCCTGAGCCAAAAGAGTATTTAATCAACTTAATCGATTCGCCAGGTCACATTGACTTTAGCAGCGAAGTATCTACTGCGTCAAGATTATGTGATGGTGCTGTCGTATTGGTGGATGCCGTTGAAGGTGTCTGCAGTCAGACTGTAACCGTCCTGCGGCAGAGCTGGATCGAAAAACTCAAGCCACTCTTGGTCATCAACAAAATCGACAGACTCGTCACGGAGCTCAAAATGACGCCCCAAGAGGCATACGTCCACTTGAGCAAACTTTTAGAGCAGGTTAATGCAGTTTTGGGAAGCTTCTTCCAGGGCGAGCGAATGGAAGAGGATCTTAACTGGCGAGAGAAGATGGAGGAGCGTGTAAATGCTGCAGCCGCAACCAAGGCCTCTTCCGCAAGTGATACATCTAGCGAAGTCGGAGGAGAACTCCAATTCGAAGAACTCGACGATGAAGATTTATACTTCGCACCAGAGAAGAACAACGTCATTTTCAGCAGTGCTATTGATGGCTGGGCGTTTACTTGCAGGCAATTCGCGAGCTTGTACGAGAAGAAGCTGGGAATCAAGCGAGGCATCATGGAAAGGTGTCTATGGGGCAACTTTTATCTGGATCCCAAGACGAAAAAGGTGCTTGCGCAGAAGCATCTTAAGGGTCGCAATCTCAAGCCCATGTTCGTTCAGTTGGTACTGGAGCCCGTCTGGACCGTTTACCAAGCTACCATTGGAGCTGATGGAGGCAAAGGAGACCCAGCACTGCTCGAAAAAGTTACAAAGTCACTCAACATCACGATTGCCCCTCATATTCTTCGAGCAAGAGATCCCCGACTTTTGCTAACCACGGTGTTCGCTTCGTGGCTACCGCTTTCAACTGCCTTACTAGTCTCCGTTATCGAATCGCTACCGTCGCCCCCCGTAGCACAGGCCAAGCGACTACCCTCCGTCATCGACGAATCTCCAGATGCAAAATTCATAGACAAATCAGTCCGAGAAGCCATGGTTTCTTTCAAAACCGACAAGTCAGATCCTGTCGTCGCGTACGTCAGCAAGATGGTATCTGTTCCTGAAAGCGAGCTCCCCGAAAACAAGAGGCGCACCGGCGGTCAAATGACTGGAGAAGAGGCGAGAGAACTGGCCCGGCAGAAGCGTGCAGCGGCTGCTGCCTTGGCGGCCGCTTCTAGTCAGAGCGAGGGGGATGGGTTGGCTGATGCACTGGGGACTATTAACCTCGATGAGATCACACCGCCTGCTGAGGAAGAAAAAGTCGACCCCGAGCATTTGATTGGCTTTGCGAGAATCTTTTCGGGAACACTGTCTGTGGGAGATACGTTATATGTCATCCCACCCAAGTGGTCACCGGCCAATCCTCACGCAGATCCTGAACCTCAACAAATCACCGTCAAATCACTATACATGTTCATGGGGAGAAGTCTGGAAGCCCTGAACAGTGTACCTGCCGGTGTTGTCTTCGGCATTGGCGGCCTAGAAGGCAAGATTCTTAAGTCGGGTACTCTCTGCAGTAAGCTCGAAGGAGCTGTCAACTTGGCGGGTATCAGTCTAGCCGGAAAGCCAATCGTCCGTGTTGCACTCGAGCCGGTCAACCCTGCGGATCTCGACAAGATGATTCAAGGGCTCCATCTGCTTGTTCAGAGCGACCCATGTGCAGAGTACGAGCAATTTGCTAGCGGAGAGCACGTCCTGTTAACTGCTGGTGAACTTCATCTTGAGAGATGTCTGTTGGACTTGAAGGAAAGATTCGCGCGATGCGATATACAGGCTGGTGAACCGATTGTACCCTACAGAGAAACCATCGTCAAGGCAGAAGAAATGCGCCCTCCTGCTAACAAAGAACTTGGCCGAGGAACTGTTGTGTCTTCTACGAGCTCGAAGCAGGTCAATTTGACCATTCGTGTACAGCCACTGCCTACCAATGTCACGGAATTCTTGTTAAAAAATGGCGATGCTATCAAACGCTTGCACAAAGCACGAAAGTCGGCAGAAGAGCAAGGGGAAGAGGACGGCGAGGAAGCCATTGAGATAGATACGGAGCTTACTGCTGGAGCAGCTATATCGGTGGAAGAGCTGAAGGTGCAGTTGCAGAAAGAGTTGGAAACTGGAAAGGGTCGCGAAGGATGGAAAGGCTTAATAGATCGAATCGCTGGCTTTGGACCGAGGCGGACAGGCCCCAATCTCCTCATCGATGCAACTAAGGATGGCATCCTTCCGAAACTCTTTGCTATGACTAAGGCATCTGATGCAACATCTGAGTCCGATGAGAAGCTCCACCCCAGTCATCTCTCTGACAAGATCACATATGCTTTCCAGCTAGGAACGGCACAGGGACCGCTGTGCAATGAGCCCATGCAGGGAATTGCCGTTTTCATCGAGGACATTTCTCTCAATATTTCAGAGGATGATACATCTGCCCGTGATAAGCTGAACAGGCTTACGGGAGAAGTCATCAAGGCATTCCAATCGTCGCTACGTGCAGCTTTCTTGGACTGGTCTCCGCGGCTCATGCTCGCCATGTACACCGTCGAAATTCAAACCTCTACAGAGGTTCTGGGGCGAGTATACGATGTACTTACTCGTCGCAGAGGCCGCGTGATGTCTGAAGCAATGAATGAGGGCACACCATTCTTCACCATCCAAGCTATGCTGCCGGTGGCGGAGAGCTTTGGGTTCGCAGACGAGATGCGTAAACGGACTAGCGGTGCGGCTCAGCCGCAGCTCATCTTCGCCGGATTTGAGATCCTAGATGAAGATCCGTTCTGGGTGCCGTTTACCGAAGATGATTTGGAGGACCTCGGGGAATTGGCCGATAAGGAAAATGTAGCGAAGAGGTACATGGATGGCGTGCGAAAGAAGAAGGGCTTGCTAGTGGAGGGTAGGACTGTTGCCAGAGATGCGGAGAAGCAAAAGACGCTCAAGAGGTAAACTGCCTGCCTAATAGTTAGTGTAGACCAAGATAGACGAGCACAGAGACAAGCGTAAAAACAAACATGAACATGACTCCGTCCCTCTCTGCTCCTCCAACTAACTGCCTTGCATTGACTTTTGGAGATCTAGCCCTCTCGGCTGGGGATTTTAGCTCAAGCCCGACTCTGTATTTGTAGTCTCCACAACCAACCAAAAACGGGGAAGCAAGCAAACGAGTGCCGAAAGCTACGGTCGGAAAAGCCATTGGACACACACAGGCGATCTAGCATCCCAAGCCTTCGCTGCGGACTCCACCGACCAGCGGATCTCGTAAGAACTTGAAGTCCAGTCGCGGCGGATCTGCAAACACCAGTCAACTTTGCTCCGGGGTCTAGAGCAGTCCTTTTTCTCCTGCACAAATAGTTTGCCACGCTTGAGTCTAATCACGAGTTTCTTTTTTAGTCGTCTGAGGAGCCGTGGCTCGGTGAGAGGATGACTGTGTTTGGCTGTTCTGAAAGCCGGGGGATCCCTGATCGTATGGAGCTATGGGGCCAAGATTTTATGCTAGGGCAATTACTTGGATTTGTGCCCTCTCGATTCCTAATTCTGTCTCGTATCGCGCCGCATTGGGTCGAGAGCGTTACTCGCCAAACATGGACCTCCAGCAGGCTCCGCTTGCCACGGGCTTTGATTTGAGTCTTGGATTGATCTTGGATATTCGGGTGGCAATTTCATGTATGTCCCAGACATGCGGTAGAGGCGGGAGACTGAAAAGTCGTTCCGGCGGTGCCCTGAAGACTGCCAAGACAGAGAACCGAGAGGAAGTTGGACTTCACTGGATCGGTTGCTCCTGCTTTCTGCTTGCTTTCTGCTCTTGCCTGCGGCATGTGAGACAGGTAGTAGCACTGCAACCCAACAGTCAACTGCGGCAAGAACGGCCCGCGGTCCTAGCCCAGCCACGGCTATCTTATCTAAACCATTTAATTTCCTTTTGTTTTACTTTTTCCTTTCTTTTTTCAGTTCTCCCTTGCTTCAACTCCCGTCGCATGCATCATGTAGTATTGCTCGAAACAAAATGACCAGGTGAGCTCGGACTGCCGTGACGTGTCCTGGGGCCTGTTGCGTCGTTTGCTGAGCATGCTGTTACCACCATCGATATTATAGCGAGATCGGTCGCATCCAGCGCTCAATACTGCGCTAGGCAATGCGCTATCATCTGAGCAGCAGTGGATTTCCCCCGCATATCATACAACAAAGCAGGGTGTCGGATAGCTAACTTGGCATGCTGGGCCTGGGTTGAGGCAGGGCCTGAGCAAGTCTTCCGACTGGCGCTCGGACAACGGAGCGCTAATAACTGCTAAGGCATATCCACTCTTCAGCCCTGGACGAGACCAACCGCATCGCTTTGGCGGCGTTAGTGGCGTGAGACAAACTACTAGCTGTTGTGTGCACTGACAGCTCCTTGCGTTGCCCCTCTCGCGCGCCACTTCAGCTCTGTGCTCAGGACAAGGCCATGGTGTATCTAGGAAATGGACAGATGGAAACGGCGGAGAGCGGCGAGGAGGAGGGAATCAATTCAACGAGTCATGCGGTTTGCTGTACTTCTACTTTCGGTCCGTTAACGCGGGGCGATTGGGTACCGGCCCCATTACCTTGAACTACTGCTCTGCCGCTTTGCTAATGGCCCCGTCATGACTGAAAACGCAGACGAGAGGCATCAAGAGCTGGGGGGGTCTGGGGTCAAAGAGCCGCTGCTGATCCTTCCTCTTGTGTGGGTCAAGACAAGCTGGATAAAGCTGGGGAGCAGCGGGCGGGCTTGTCTTTTGTATTTTTGGATGGCTTGATCCTGAGCTTCATAACAGCTGAGCTCCCCCGGCTCCCTGTGCGGTGGCAAATTGTTTCTCCTTCTTTCTCATACCAACCTCTTTACCTGACTTTGTCGTGCGACAGCAACGCACAGCGATGAGAATACTACCCCAAGACCAAATATCTGCCAGAGACTTTGAGGCAACAGCAATGAATCAGGACGAGATGGACAAAGTGCAGGTGTTGACTATTCAAATCTTCCTTCTCCTTGGTGGTGCCATAATTTCCATAGCTGCGCGATTGTTCATACGATGCCGGCAAGTCGGTTTGAAGAATCTTGGCCTCGAGGACGTCTTTGCTGTTGCAGGAGTAGTATGTTCTCTGTGCTCTTTCCTGCCTTCTATGGCTGTGTACTAACGACGGTTCCAGATTTTCTTTGTTCCCAATGCAGTCTTGGCATATGTTATGAATACGAGGACACATTGGATCGGCAATCAGCCTCTCTTGGAGAACGGCCAAATTGTGGCACAGTCAAGCGGTGACGAATACCAACTGATGTAATACATCGCTTTATACATAAACGTTCCAGCTATCGGGATGCTAACTAGCTGCAGGGAATTGGGGTCGAAACTCTATCTATACAACTGGCTCTGCTACTCGACAGCACTGTGGACCATAAAGGCAGCCTTTCTCGCATACGTTATTCGTCAAACTACTGAATCTAGTCGACGACAGACTCACCGGATTCTAGGCTTTAGCCTTTTGCTTGTAACATGGACAGCAACGACGGTGGCCTTCCTCCAAAGCTGCCGGCCGCTATCTAACATGTGGCAAGTATACCAAGATACAGGGCGTTACTGTCAGCCAGCTACTTCGCCAGCGTTGGTATGGGTATATTTCAGCTTTGATATGGCAACGACCCTCTATTTGACGCTTGCGGCCATGCCTCTCGCCATTAAAACAGGCAAGCATATGTGGGGAAAGCTGCAGTGGCTTACGATGCTTTTGTGCGGGCTTTTTGTCACGGTAATCGCAGTTACACGAGCAGTCATCCTAGTATCGGTATGTCTTTATCTCATGGCTCTTGATGTTTTAAGCACTTTGAACTAAGAATAGTTTCAGGACCATCATCCGGGCGCAGAGCGAACAGCAGAAATTTGTGCCATCTGGCAAATTTTCGTCTTGATTTCTGTCGTTGGCTTTACAGAGTGCTTTTACCACCCGGAAGGATCGGTTTCCTACCCTCACTTCAGGGATATCGACGATGCCAGCTTCAACGACTTCATATATTCGTCCCGATTCTCAGTGAGGCAGCAGAGTCTTGCCGAGTCGGAAGCTACCATTGTTGCTCCACCCGGCGAGGCAGACATCTACGAGAAATTTGCGGCAGTGTCAGTCGAAGAAATTTTGCCAGAGGGGCGTCGAAATTCGTGGATTGAACGCAAAGTTGAAGTAACCGTTCTCCAAGAAAACTTCATTGTCGCTCCAGAAGGACCATGTGATATCTGTGGGAACTATACAAGAAGTTGGGCGAACGATGAGGGTGCAAACAAGCCGGAGCAGCGGAGTTCCTACTTTGGCAGCAACATCCATTTTCATGTGCCACAATATGGTCGTAAGGAGGAACCAAGTGGAATGGCGTGTTAATCTAGGTGCTATTCATGATGCTTTTAGCGTTGTATTGGGAGTTTGTACATCATTGGGTCACAATATGGATAGGTGGAATGGAGTTGGATACTGGGCAGCTAATGAAACATGCATAATGGGTTTTGAATAGATATAACTTTGTTGTCTATAGCATTCCTTACATTGAATGAAACAAAGAGCCATCATCTTTGAGGATGTTTGTGGATATTATTAGCACAATACAAGTGTAAACGAGTGCCACGATGTTGTTTCCTTTGTTCGGATATCTTTATTAATACAATCAGCCGCCAGACCTTCTGTTACTAATTATTGGGTCTGCAATTAAACTTCTGGTAAGGTTTTCCTCTCAGAACTACATATACTAATCTAAAATTATACAGAGAACATCTACAGCGATGGAGTGGACTCGTTCCCGGTCATGGACTCAAAATAAAAGAGCCAATGATACTAATGCAGCACCGGGATCCATACACTACGATTATGAATCTTCCAACAATGTGTTGGAATCTGTGGAAGATGGTGATGATGAATATTTGCCTCGGGCTATTGCGAGAGGAACGAGGTTAACGGTCACAGGACATGCCGAAGATGGAGATTTAGATTTATCAGAATCTAATCAGGCCGCAGTAGACCAAGAGATCCCCCATGAAGAAGTTACACAACAATCTGCCCGGCGATTCTTCTTCTTGGATCATCCGCTTCCGATAGGCCCTTACTTTCCAGAATTTCTCCAGCTTGAGTTCTTCCAAAGTGTACCCCATGACCCGGCAGCGACGCTGTGCAGACTTCATTTCCTGCAGCTTGCCCGGTCATGGTATCTGCGCCGTCAAGGGAATTCGGAGATCGAGACGTACGACCTCGGACAGAGTTTTCCGGATGGTGTGGGGGCGCCACCTAGCTATGGGCGCGATATGAGGATTCTGGCGCAAGCTGTATGGGATGAGCCTTGGCGAATGATGGGACACTCGGAGTTTATGGAGATCTTGAAACGGAGTGTTACTTCGGCTGAGGATGAATTGCGGGAGAAGCTTCATCTTGCCATTGTTGGGACGGGGAAGCTCCCAAGATGTGATTTGGAGGATTGTGGTAGATTGCTTTGTGGCTACTGTCTCTCTCTTCACGGCAATGAAGTGAATCTCTATGGAGCATTACGAGAGGCGAGGGAGGCTAGTCATGAGAGGCAGCTGGATGGAGATGATCCTGCTTTAAGAGAGCATGAGAGGAGGAAGAGGGAGGAATTGCACTTGGATGGACGGAAAGGGTTGGAGGAGCTTGATATGAGGTCGGCGTATGTGAGTGTTGGGGGGTTGCATTTCATTGTGGATGTTTGTGGTGGGAATACGATGATTCGGTTTCAGTGAGTTTGCTGTGCTTCTTCCTCTTCTTCCTCTTCTTCCTCTTCCGGTAACTGACGAGGACCTCAATTGCGAGCCCCCCCTTTTTGAGATTGCTTTGACTGAGGCTAACCGTTTGGTAATGAATAGGAGCACGAAAGCGGCACTTACTGAGGGACGGCGCTTTTGGAGGCATCATGCTGGCCCGGTTGATAGGCATTTTTATGATCGGAAAGGGGTGTTTGATTTGATTGGGTGTTCTGCTGTTGAGGAGGATTGTGCGTGTACAAATGCAAAGGCAAAGGTAGAGGAAACGTCGGAGCAGTAAAAAGGATAATTAATGTGAAGTACCTTATGTGGTTTAATGAAAGAGGTTGTGTTTTATCTTTAGTAATATAGAATACGTACCTTACCTACATGTACCTACCTACCTAGGTACCTTAGGTATGCTCTATAACATCAGTATCTTAAGCGGGGTTAGGCTGAGCGCTTCAACAGGGCTTAATCTTCGCTGATGCTCGCTACCATCAATTAGCAATTAAACGCTTTCAATTAGTACTCGAGATTTTCAGCTTCTCGAAGACGTATGAGAAATTCACCATTATGGACTACCCTAAAACATATTTCATTCTCCCTACAACCGTTTACAAACCAGATGACTACATCCAACTCGGCCAAGTCATTACCAATCCTAGGAAGCCTTTCGAACGGCTCGCCAAACCTCTCCCTCTTGAAGGTGCTCTCAGTCCTCGCACCTCGCCAGATATCGAGTGGAGTGCCACCAATTTGAAAACAGACAAATCAACGATTGGACTTTTCGCCCATGCCATGAATATAATGACTACTGAAGCATCAGACAGCCAACTGCAGCACGAAACTCTAACCTGGAAGGCGGCCCTCCTAGAGACGCAGTTCATGGAAATAAGCGAAGACCCAACGTATGTTGAGCGGACACTCAAGGTTGCGGCGGTGGAGCAGTGGCTCAAGAAGCACCGCCGTTTGGGGAAAACGGTTTACATGATTACGGGGCTGAAGATTGCTAAAAATCCGAGCAAAGTTACCTACAACGCTGCCGATGCTTCAAATCTCAACGCCAACCTTAAGGTGACATTTGATCCTAAAGGCGTTCTCCAGGTTGGTGGCGCAGCTAGCAACCAGAAATCGGACGCGACAACTTATGAATCGAAAGCTGAAGCAGCCTACATATTTGCATACCGCTTGCGAAAACTTAGAGTGACATGGCGTAACAAATTAAAGTTAGGTGACTATAAGACGGGTGGTAACCTATATGGGGCTGGGCGTGGAGGAATTGAACTCGGGCTGAGTAAGGAGGATGAGGATGATGATCGCTCGTTTGAGATTGAGAACGTTTCGTCTGAGCTGGATGATTTCGGGTTCTCGTTGCCTGCAAAGGACAGGAAATTTCAGGTGGTTGATGAGGAGGATAGTAAGGTTTGCTTAGCCATTCAAGTCTCGACCAAGAATATCCGTGGATAGATAGCATATATACCATGCCAAACGGCAAAGCGAGTGTGATTTATGATTTAAGGCACATAGGGACCAATATAGCTTTGAGAGACATCGACAACGAACTTGAAGCCCAGGCGCACCACTGTTGCTAGTAAACTAAGAATTTGTCTAATATACATTGTTGGTGGATATTCCAATCCATATCATTTATTTATATATTGGCAGAGTAAAGGGCATTGGAGATCTTCTCTGCGAAAAATTGGATTGGCGTTTGACCATTAATGTTCAAGACGGATGAGTTATCTAGTCCTTGTTGTGCATGAGGACGAAAGTAAAAATAATCTTCTCTCCCACTTTGTGGCTCAAGAAAGTTGTACGGCGCTTGACGTGATGTTCTACTCATCTTGGCGAGGACGGCGCGCATCGCTTTAGGTGTCTTGAACATACCTCTACTTCCTTTTCTGAGCTTAATCTTTGAATCAAGCGACTTATTCGCGTCGTAGAACTGATAGATATTAGCTACCAGAGCTGCTACTATCGGCGTCGCAAACGACGTTCCAGATAATATAGTCCGTATATCACATCCATCATCGGAGTGTTCATGTCCAACTGTGGCATCATAGCAGAATGTGTCGAGACCGTCAGCCACAGCTTGCTCCCGCAAGCCCAGTGGCCAAGTTGACACCACACCAGAGCCCAGAGCGAAGAAACTGTGATCCGGACTGTCGTCGCTGGCTGGGGGGCTAAACTCTGCCGCGTATCCAGACACGTTGGCGGCGAAGATCCTAAAGACGCCGTCCTCACTTGCTGGGTATGGGATGCGCCTGCAATTGCCTGAGTTTCCAGCGGCTGCTAAGAGGATTACGTTCCTCCTAAGTGCCTCTTTGATGGCATCGCGAACATTACATGACATGTCCTCACTGCCGAAGGACATAGAAATGATATCGGTCTGCCAGATATTAATGGCATGCATAATGGCCTGAGTGCACGAGGGAGTGTAAGAATCAAAACTTCAGTGTCTCGAAGCGGTTAAAAGAAATATTCTTACTTTCCCAATCTTATCGCCAATGTGAGTGTCTTGTTGAATTGACTTTCGAGTTACCCCAATTCTCGCAACTGATAGCTCGATATCCGGTGCTACTTGAAGAAGAAGGCCTGCAATAAATGTGCCGTGTCCATCCTTATCGATGGGATCGTTTTTATCGTGGGGCGAATCTGATTCGACAAAGTCACAAAAGAGTGGCTCTGCAACGTTTTCATCCTCACTTGTCCAGCCCTTTGACCGAATGTAAGGATGGGACCCGTCGATGCCTGTGTCGATGACCGTAAGCCGAACCCGCTGTTGGTTTTCTGGGTCTACTACATCTGGAAGGATTTGCTGTCGAAATGACTTAAAGTTGTTAAACCACTCCTCCCAATCCATTCTCGAACTGTTCCCACTCATTAATGGCCAGGTTTCCTTAGGAGAAAGACAGTACCTACTTTTCGTTCTTAATAGGCTTCCTTGCGTCAGAGAGCATTGCTGTAGGACTTACTATCTCGCAGATTGAACTTAGCACTTGTCAGTCAGCACGGCGGTGATGGTATAGTCATACTCGTACCCTCAAACAATCCTCCTGCTGGTGACTCGTCTACCCATCTTGCAAGTTTTGTCGGGTCTACGCGCCGACCTACAATGTCACCTCCATTCCCTTCTTTTCCGATTAGCCTTTTGGGGAGCCTGGCATCTGTTTCATGTTGTCTCTCCGCTTTGCCGCCTTCAGCATGTTGTACTGTATTCCTGGAGCTGTTCTGTCGGCGCTGCACACTATGGGCTAGTTGGTGGCCGAAGGCCGACACAGGTAATGTAACACTACACTTCTCTGCTGCTTCCTTGTCCAGATCATCAAGGCCCAGCTGCTCTTGGAAGTTCTTCATTAATTCGTCTTCTAATGGCCGAACGACACTTTCAAACAGCATGGACCGCATCGTTCGAATGTCACTCTCAGTCATGATAAAGGTAGCTGGCGACAAACATGCCCTAATCGCATTCCGGTATGCTAGTGATATAATCCGAGACTCTTGTTTTATGTAGACTTCCCAAGCGCTTAAATAGAGGTCGTTGGGCTTCGTAATATCATGATCATCGTCAAGAAAGAACTGGAGCCTCTTTCCTAAATAAATTTCGAGGAGAATAACGCCAAGCTCCAGAATCTCCGGGTGTCTATGAAATTTAACAGGATCTTCCGCTATTTTCTCACATCGCTGGAGCTGTGATGTCCTAAATAATGGTTGCAGGGGGATATGAGACCCATATCTAAAGAAAATGATATTTTCCCGCTTCCATTGCCCCTCTACAGGTGGTAAGGTATACAAGTAGAGAAGACTATATGCAAGAATGACTGCGAGTGCCCATTTGGACAGCTCTGTCCATTGTTTGTCTTCGATTGAAAGTAGTCTCTTTAGATCTACCTGTTCTTGGAAAAGTTCTGACCAGAAAATGCATTTATCAGGAGGAAAATTGGACGGATGTAGGGCATCACCATGAAGGTCAACGTTCAATCGCAAAAAGGTCGGCCTGGTATGTGCTTTCAGGTAACTGCATACGCATGGAGTATCCCCGGAATCGCTCGGATTTCGATACCTTGATTCATTCGTTTTGGTCTCGGCCTTAGAAAGTTCGAAATTTCGCCTGCAAAGTTGAATAAGAAAGATCCCCATCAATTTTTTTTTTAAAAATTCAAACTTACTGGTGTCTCTGTTTGTCATGAATCAGCAGCTCATACCAATGCAGAGATGTTTCGTCTTGGGCGGCCAAGATACATAAACGCTCTGGTCTCTTCTTATACGTCCCGATCGATAACATGAGTTCGCGCTCGGACTTGTCGTGGCACCTGCAAAGAACGGCATTAAGCGCCCGATCAATGAAGCTATACATCTCTTCGCCTGGCCCTTGTGTTTTCATGTAAAATACAGTGTCTTCCACTTCGTCTACGTTGTCTCCATATGACTGCAGCTCATCAGTGAGGCTCTCTAGATTGCTTCGAAGTTCGTCCCAGGAAACCGGATCCTCCAATATCTGAAAATCAAAAAAAGTTCTCCAATTCAATCCACTACCGTCTGATTCTGAGACAATCTTCTGGACTGCATGGAGTCGGGGGTGCTTGGGCACCTACAATGCCTGTTAGCGACACACGGTGGAGCCTCTCTGTTACTCTACTCTCGCAACGCATACGTTAAGCCCAGAGATTTTAATCACCCGCCGGCTGAAAATCTCTTCCAGGCAGTTGGCTAGTTGGCTTAGCTGGGATTCGAATACCTGGGCGTCAATCTCCCCGATCTCTTCGAGGTGGGCCACAAGAATGCTAGCTGAAGTTCGGATGTTGACTAAGTAGTCGTATCGCATGTCTTTTTTGCTTATCTCGCCAGCTAGCTTTTTACTCATCTTATTAACTAGCGGAAGGACAGATGTTATCAGGTTTAAGTTGTGCCCTGGCTCCGCGCCACCCGCGATCGTTGCGCTAAATCGGTTTCCCATCAGGGCAATCAGCCAAGCAGGTGGAGGTCTGTAGTGGCTGTTCTTGATACATCTTGGTCAATCGTGTGGAGTTGACCTTTTTCAAAGTGCGGGGGGAAATAGCCTCAGCCCCACCCAGCCAGATTCCGTCCTATCAATTCCTCTGCTATGGTATAGGTGCCTGTATGATGAGCCGCATCAGAAGTTAGTTGCTAGCAATTCCTCAGTAGTAACTTATAGGTCAAGTGAAGCATGCTTCAGCTATACTTGCTCATCCATGGTGGGAAGCTAAATATATTTCCTGCCCCGTGTAGATGCCTCGAAGCCTCCGACCATTCCCATGGCGGCGCATCCACCCACGACCATTGGAGAGTGCTCAAAGCGATGTCTTGACCTCTTCTCGGAAGGCATTGACAGAGCTCAACATCTAGAGCGCGTAGATGCTCGAGAAATAAAAAATAGCTTTCAAGACGAGTTCGCGCGTTTCAAACTATGGATCTCCAACATCGGCGTGTTCGCAGAGATCCATGTGTCGTTGGATTTCCGAGTTAGAGAGCTCGCTGACATCAAAGAGCTGTTTCTAGCACAACTCGATACTATCGAGCGCAGACTACATCAGTGTATGTTACCCGTAAGAAAGATATAACCACTATACGTACTTTAGAATTAACGGCCTTTCTTTCTATAAGTTCGTGACGGCGTTGCTTCGAGTCGGCTCCAAAAAGAAAAGGCTAGTAGTGAAAGTGATGACACCATCTGCCAGGACGATCCTATTACAGACCTGAGCTTAACAGAAGTTTACTTCAAGAATTGGGACTTGACTAAGCTACTCCAATCAATTCATGAAAGTATCGGGTGGTTGCATAGACTATCGAATTTGGTTAGGAAAGCGAGGTTTATTAGTCAAAATAGACCTGCCAGTGACTTCCACTTACGAGACTCTAATGGAAAGAAATCAGAAGAATTAACCAATGCTATGGTAGATGGACTGAGAGAGCTCTTCAGACACATTATCAAACGCAATACTAAAGACGTTGAGGAGTTCTTAATTGGCCGATTGGTTGACACAATGATCATGCGCCACAAGCGAATTTTATATAGGAGATCACGTCAAGACAGGTGGATTATATCACAGACCCATTATACAGCCAAGCGGGCTGACCCCCCAGAAGAATCCCGAAAACACATCCCACCCGAACAGATAACTCTTACACAAGAGTCAAAATCATCAGGGCCAGACACCAAATCAACTCATGAACAGATAGCGGCACCGCTACGAGATACGGCTACCACAATTAACGTGAGGCCTTTCCGCAAGGCCGCCGCACCGTCTCAGCTGTCCCGAGCGAGTTCTGCTTCCTTTAGGAAGCAGGAGCGGATGCTTATCCCCCCTCCTCTCAGAGTAGCTGCTGAGAGTAAGGAGTTTGTCTGCCCTTACTGCTGTTTGATTCTTCAGAGTAGCGAAATGCGCAGTCCTGAGATTTGGGAGTGAGTATTTTAGTAACTTGACTTTCAGTTTCGTCTTTTTTCTCTTATAAAAGTTATATACATTAATAATCCAACAACAGGAAACATATTAAGCAAGATCTCGATGCATACATCTGCGTATTCGAGCACTGCGACAACCCCCTCGAAATCTACTCATCAAGCAAGCAATGGTTGTCCCATATGAGCTCGCAACATCGAATAAGATGGCAGTGCCTTGCGACAGACCACCAGCCATTAATATATGATAAACCCGAAGATTTCAAAGAACATATGAAGATCGACCACGTTGACAGTTTCTCAGAAGATCAACTTCCTTTCCTTGTTAAAATCAGCGCACAGCCAATCACTCCTACGCTCGAACAATGTCCATTTTGTTCAGAGACAGCTGGACATATTGAAGAGCATGTTGGTCAGCATCTGCGAGAATTTGCTTTGCACTCATTGCCATGGCCAGACTATGAAGGGGAGGGGTCTCAAGACAAAAGCCAATGGCAAGATGGTGATATGGGCGCTAGTAATGCCAGTCGAGAGACATTAAGGGAATTTTGGGACTGGTTGCCATCTCCCACATTCGATGACGTAGCGGAGAGTGGTGAAGCACACATTTCTGGGCCTGAAGATCGGCTGAGCTTATACGGTCACTTTCCTGGGATCGCTGATCAGCATAAACCACTTACTCTCGAACAGCTCGACGATGAAATCATTGAAGCTTTCGCTTGTACTCAATACCATGTGGAAAACATGAAGACTCTGGCGTGGCTTGTGTCTACAAATATGCCAGAATTCAATGATAATGGCACAATTAGTTGGATAAGAGTGAGCTTTTATTCTCTTCTATTATGTTAATAGAACACTAAACAAGACATATTAAGAAGATAGATACCATTGACCAGAATATTTCGCTTCCTATACTTCAAGGAACAGAGGGCGCAGCCTTCAAGTTCGATGCCGAACAACAAAATCCCAGCGCATCTATGGTGGATAATATTACACAAATGGAGCTGAACTTGGATAATAAAGAAGACCTCTGGGTTCTCAAATGGATCACGCCAGTTGACTACGGCCCTCAACAAAGAGACTTCCTCAGGAGGCGACAACCGGGAACTGGTCAGTGGTTCCTAGATTCAGAAGAATACCAGGCGTGGTTAAGGACTAAGAATCAGACGCTCTACTCTCCAGGAATTCCCGGGGCCGGGAAGACAATTCTCACTTCAATTGTTATCGACGATCTCGAGAAGAAATTTCAAGCTGATCCAACAATTTGTGTTGCCTATATATACTGTAACTATCGGCAACAAGAGGACCAAGGAATCGAGAACTTACTCGCAAGCTTGCTTAAGCAACTGAGTCAAGGATGGATTTTCCTACCAGACTGTGTGAAGGATATTTATCACCGGCATAAACACAATCAGACGAGGCCGTCACTCGACGAGATCCTCGGAGCTCTCCATTCCGTGGCGGAGATGTACTCACGAGTATTCATTGTTGTTGATGCGCTTGATGAGTGCCAAATTTTATCTGGATGCCGGCAGAAACTTGTTACAGAGCTCTTCAGCCTTCAAGAAAAGTGTGGAGCAAATTGTTTCACTACATCAAGGTTCATTCCAGAAATTGGTGACCATTTCAAAACAACTATGTCGCTGGAGATCCGTGCAAGCACTGAAGACATAGAGGGATATGTAAAAAGCCGCATGGACCAACTACCGGCTTTTATCCAGCAGCGTCAAGGGCTACGCGAAGAGATTGCGACAGGGATCTCAGAAGCCGTCGATGGAATGTACGTTTTTATGCCATGCAAGGAGAGAGTCAGATATTGACCGCCTATAGGTTTCTTTTAGCGCAAATCTATTTAGATTCGCTAAACGACAAGCTAACGCCAAAGGCCATCAAAAACGCATTAAAAGACTTCCAGAAACTCACTCCAGAATCGAGCGAAGCAAATAAGGTCAAGGTCTTAGCTGATACGTACGAGCAAGCCATGCTGAGAATCAATGGACAGCAGCCAGGGTTTAAGAACCTTGCCAATAGGGCTCTATCATGGATTGTTTATGCTAAAAGACAGATGACTAAAACGGAACTTCAGCACGCGCTTGCTGTAGAAATCGGTGAGCTGATGCTTCATGAAGATAATCTTCCATCTATTCAAGATATGATCACGGTGTGTGCTGGATTGGTGACAGTCGACGATGAAAGTAATATCATTCGACTATTACATTATACGACTCAGGAATACTTTGACCAAACACGAATGGACTGGTTTCCTGATGCAGAGGTCAACATCAAAGATGTTTGCGCTACCTACCTCTCATTTGATGTTTTCGGCAGTGGCCCCTGTTCGACAACCGAAGAATTTGAGAAGCGACTACAATTAAATCCGCTTTACGACTATGCCGCTCGCCACTGGGGACACCATGCGCGAAAAGTCTTAAAATTAGGCCATGAAATCACAGAGTTTCTAGGATGCGAGCCGAAGAAGATTGAAGCGGCAACTCAAGCGCTAATGGCCAACAAGTCAATAATACTCGAAGACCCATCTTATAGCTCACGCTACAAGAGGTTCGCAACAGGTCTTCGCTTAACTGCATACTTTGGAATTGAGGAAACGACTGAATATCTCCTTGATAAAACACGCGATATTAATCCGACTGATTCTGAAGGTGAAACGCCGCTATTATGGGCAGCAAAAGAAGAGCGCGATGCTGTTGTTAAACTGCCGCTTAAGAAAGGCGTTGATGTTAATTCAAAGACTGAAGGTGGCTGGACACCGCTATCAAGAGTAACAGAGCGTGGGCATAAAGCAATTATGAAGCTGCTGCTTGATACAGATGCTGATGTTAATCTAAGGGATGATAGTGGTTGGACAACATTATTATGGGCGATAGCAGAAGGGCATGAGGCCATTGTTAAGCTGCTGCTTGATAAAGATGCTGATGTTAATCTAAGGGATAATAGTGGCTGGACACCATTATTATGGGCGATAATAAAAGGACGTGCGGCCATTGTTAAGCTGCTGCTTGATAAAGATGCTGATGTTAATCTAGGGGATAATAGTGGCTGGACACCATTATTATGGGCGATAGCAGAAGGGCATGAGGCTATTATTAAGCTGCTGCTTGATAAAGATGCTGATGTTAATCTAAGGGATAATAGTGGCTGGACACCATTATCATGGGCGATAGCAGAAGGGCATGAGGCCATTGCTAAGCTGCTGCTTGATAAAGACACTACTATTAATATTAACATACAGAATAATGATGGCTGGACACTGTTAATATTAGCAGCAGCAGAAGGGCATAAGGCTATTGTTAAGCTGCTGCTTGATAAAGATGCCGATGTTAATCTAAGGGATAATAGTGGCTGGACACCATTATCATGGGCGATAGCAGAAGGGCATGAGGCTACTGTTAAGCTGCTGCTTGATAAAGGTGCCCGGGCTGATGAGGACTTGCCACTAACGCAATCCGACTATACAACCAGACGTGGCTCTGAAAGACCCGAGAGTGATAGTGAGAGCGAGAGATAGAGTGAGAGTGAAAGTGAAAGTGACCAGGACAGTATGACCGCCGAAAATACTTTAGGGAGCGCTGGCTCTAAGGGAAAGCGAGAGGATGGGAGTGATGGTGAGAGTGAGATTTAGAGATAGAATAGTTTGAACCCTTTTATTAATACCTTTTTAACTTGTGGATTCATTACAGGGCAGCAGAACTGTCGTAGTTAGATCGCATGCTAAATGAAGATATTCCGCTGCATTAGTGCTTTGACAAATTCCCATCTCTTTCTACATCCTAGACCATGATAAAATCCTGCATGTAACAACATTCTACGTTCTGGTGACCACGCATTTATGAATCAACGCCTCTCCTGACCAAAGTCCAGCATATAAACGCTCCATTTAGGGTATGTACTTCGTACACTAAGCTGTCAACCAAAACTCATTGATGACATCAAAGGCCTGGACCCTGGACGCCACCGGTGGCACGTGCGCCGTCCGCGAATCGGAGCCCTCCTAGGAAGTAGTTCCGCTCCGCTAGTTCCTAGTACTGTCCTCCACCCAGCTGCCTGGAAAGCGCCTGGCTTGGCTTCTCTCTTTTCTCCCCCAGGCTAACAGCAATGTTCCCACCCGCTAAAACTCAACCCGCTAAGCAAGAAAACCAACCCGAAAGTCCATTTCGATGACTGGACCTTTTCAGAATCGGCTCAGCTTGGCCTGCCAAAGGGTGACATAAGCAACCATTCTGGTCTGCTCTACTTTGCCCAACTTGGTGCCATTTGGTTTGGTTCCTCCGTAGCGGCAGGTACAATCCAAATCGAACTTGCCCGGGTCCTTTTGGTTGCCTTTTCTCGACCGTGGCTGGACGCGCCGGTTTTTTTCTTCCCTCTTTTCTTTCTGTCGTCCCATCTTTCTTCTTTGAACTGACTGACTTTGGTGAACTAGTATCGTTTTTTTCACTAATCTTCTTTTTTTACTCTTTTTACTCTTTTTACTCTCTCTATCACATACTCTCTCTCTTCATTCTTGTAATCTCGCCGTTACTTTCTTCCAAAACCATAGTCTTTCTTATCTTCCCTTCACTTTTAGCCTCTACCCGAGCACTGCCACTCCTTTGTTCAAGAGTCGAGAGAACGCCTTGTTTCACCCTCGTTCAGACGGGCTTTTTTTCGCCTCCCCCGCCACCCGCTGCCGTCATCGCCCTGTTCGCGACCCTGTCAAGCCTTGTCCCATATTTACCACCAACTCCCGTGGTCTCACTCTCGTTCTCGCACATCGTCGCGTGCCCGCCATCGGCCGGTTTCCCCAAGGCAGGCATCCAAGGCACGACAAAGAGGCTAGGCAGAGCCCCTCGGCTGAAAAGCGCACCCCTGAGCCGAGCGGCCTGATCTCTCCACCAAGCGATTTCTCACCTTTTTCGCCTTTTTGCGCACCCGAGATTTCCTGTTATTTTGATGCCGCCATCATGCCTCTCCTCAGTGGAAAGGGCAACAAGTTCAAGGTCGACCCGCCCAAGATCCGCATCGAAAAGGTCACCATCGAGCGTCCCGTAGCCCCGAAGCCGAAGCCAAAGTCCGCAGCTCGACCCTCGCTCTCGTCGTCGGCGCGATCGTCTCCGGTTCGCAGGCTCTCCCCCAAGGCTCCCTCCGCCTCTATAGCGTCGACAGCCTCGTCTCGTGCAAAGAGCAGCTCGCCGTACCCCTCGTCTGCCGACGACAGGCGCCTTGATCTGCAGCGCAAACGAAAGGCCACGACCAGCGTGTCACAGCGCCGCTCGCCCGCTAGCGATCGCATCGAGTTCGACAAGGACAGCGACGCCGAAGACGATGGGTGGATGGACTTGGATTCGCACAAGCGCCAGCGGAAGGGAACCAGCGACAGCAAGTCGGTCGATTCGAATCGCAAGCTGAGAAGCGCGAGAGCGTACGAGCGGAAGGATGAGAGGCTGCAGTTCATCCACGCAGTCGACGTTGCCTCGCTGGAGCACAAATGCGTTCCCATCATGGGAGCCTCCAAGGAAGATGTTGCCATAGAGCTCCAGTATCCCACTCTGCAGCGCCGAGAAAAGTAAGTCATTTTGACGAGCTTCCATTCCATTCCATTCAGCCCCTCACCCCACTCCTCGAGTTACACCTCTCTCTAACAATATGCCAGATTTGAGCTTGTCTGGGGCAAGGACAAGATCGATGCCGTGGAAGCGAGTATTCGCATAGTACGCCTCGTCGCCGAAACCTACCTCACCGATGTAGAAGCCGAGCCCTTTACCAACCAGAACAACGGCTTCATCCGACGACTCGAAAAGGCATCGAATCGCAATATTCAGGATCTGGCTGGCTTCAAGGCCGCGCTACGCGAATACAATGAGACGCTCCTCGCCCTGGTGGAAGATGGCGTCGTCTCAAAGAATCTCGAAAACCTGCACGACCTGCCCCCGCACCTCGCCGCCTTTATTCTCGACCAGATCTATGATCGTACAGTGGCTCCCAAGGTGGAGCTCCTTTCCAAGTACGAGAATGGAACGGACTATGTCTATGGCGAACTTCTCCACCCTTTCATCACCAAGATTCTCGTTGAGCAGGCTAAGATGACATCCGACCAAGTCTTTGTAGATCTGGGTTCGGGCGTGGGCAACGTCGTTTTGCAGGCAGCACTCGAAGTTGGATGCGAGAGCTGGGGCTGCGAGATGATGGAGAATGCCTGCAACCTCGCAGAGGCGCAAGAGAAAGAGTTTCATTCGCGATGTCTGCTTTGGGGCGTAGAACCAGGCGAAGTGCACATCGAACGTGGCGACTTCCGAAAGAACGCCTCGATCCACGATGCCCTGAAGCGGGCCGATGTCATCCTCGTCAACAACAAGGCATTCACCTCGCAGCTCAACGACGACTTGATCCGAATGTTTTTGGACCTCAAGTCGGGCTGCAAGATCATTTCGCTCAAATCCTTTGTGGCCGACTCCAAGAGCAGCCACAACATCAACGATGTCGGCAGCACCATCCTTGAAGTCGAGGAGTGCACGTATCCCGAGGGCTACGTCAGCTGGACCAACGCCGGCGGGCAGTACTACATCTCCACGCGGAAATAGACTAATTAGAGCTTCATCAGCACTGCATAAAGACATTATGTTGAGTATTGTAGAATATAAATCATCGAGTACAAATCAGGAACATGGGTATTTTTTTGTCCTCTTTTTTTTCTGGACTGACGGATTGGGTTAACGACTTTGGAGGATAATTATTTTTGCTTGAACGAATTTGCTTGAAAGAATGCGGTCATCAGCAGCGAGACAAACGCGTTAGTAGATGAAGGGACGAAACAAAGTTAACTGTACAAAATATGTATGAAAGAAACCATCCTTACCGCCATGATGCCATAATAGAATGGAGAGCGTTTGTTCTCTTGTCCTACCGTCCCTTTCCTACCGTGGGCTCGTTTGAAAGATTCATAGCGTCTGCCTCTTGGGCCATTCTCTTCATCCATCTATCGATGAGCTCCTTATTCTCCTGTTTGACTCTGTCCCTCTCTTTTTCAGCCATGGAGAGCTGCAGATTCAGCGCAATCATCTCATCTTGGACATGCTATATACAATATCAGTAATGAATCTTTAAAACGAGTGAACTTTTTGTAAATAGATTAAATAATACCTCAACCAGCTTTCTCTTCTCTTTGAGCTCGTACTCCCGGTCATTTACCTTGGTGGCAAGCGATGTCCGTTCAGCAGTGAGATCCTTGATAGATCGCAAATCCTGCTTCGTTTTTGAACGCAGCTTGTCCAACTCCTCTTCCGACGTCCGCAGCCGCGTCTCTGCTACGCCTCGTGAGCGCAACGCCTCAGCCAGATCAAGACGCAGCTGAGCCACGCCAGGATCGTTGGATGTCGCCTCGCCAGGCTGAAGGGATGGCGATTTTGACCGGTTGTTCCCCAAGCCAGCTATGTGGGATTCCAAAGCCAGTTTTTCGGCCTCTAGGGATGATATGCGGTCTGCCATGTGTGAGCCTGTTGATATGGTGAGCCTGCGTGTCTAACCAAAGTAGATGGATGGAGGGATGGAGTCAAGGTGGGCGAACAGGCTTGGACGAGCTTCATATTGACGGGGTTGTTGAGCTCTGATTCTTTCAGAGAAGAGAGGTATTCGTCTCTCCAGTTTGGCATATTGAAAGAAGGTCTGGGGGAGAGAAACGAATTATGTCTATGCGTATATGAAAGAGGGCTATGCAAAAAGTCTACTTAAACCCCTCCTGCATGCAGTGAGAAAAGACGAGATTGTAGTTGATGAGACGGGTAATTGGACATGAGCTTAGTGGGGTTACTCTCTACAGGTGACAGTCTTCAGCGATTCTCTAAGAGTGATGATGCAAGCAGGTACCTGGCAGGCTGCCTCCCCTGGTTTAGCCGACGAATAGCCTCGCATCTCATTGGATGAAGCTATGGTGGCTAGCTGCGGATCCTCCAACCTCACTCAATCTAGAGCTTGAGAGTTCATACAAACCAATCTCATACATACCGCCACATACAAAAATATTACCTCTTTTTTTTCCAGTACCATCTCGCCGTCGTCATGAGAATAAGGTAACAGCACGATGGACACCCTTCACGCAAGAGCCGACTGGGAGCGCGTAGGGGACAAGTGGTTCCGCAAGACGGAGCAGTATACCGCCGTCTTTGGCCAGGACCTGGATCTCGATGGCTACATCGTGACGGGCGCCCCCTACGCTGGTGCTCTGGCGTTGTGGCGCGATGACACGAAGCTGCAGGCTCACAGGACGGGACAGTCGACGAAGCCGGCTATTGAGATATACAGCCTGGCGGGGAAGAAGCTGCGGAACATCGCCTGGGACAGCGGCACCATCAAGGGGCTGGGCTGGTCTGAGGATGAGTCGCTGCTCGTTGTTGCGGCGGATGGCAATGTGAGGTGTTATGATATGCAAGGGGACTTTAGCCATTTCTCACTGGGAAATGGGGCAGATGATTATGGAGTTGAGTCTTGCCGGTAAATGTCACACTCTGACCGACAAAGTGGATAAGAATGGAAGAACTAAACAGTTACATATAGATTCTACGACAATGGCCTGGTTGCCTTGCTGGGGAATAATACATTAGTGACGGTCTCATCATATACGGAACCGCGACCGAAGCTGCTTGCGTCTGTGCCTGCGGGCGAGATTCATTCATGGGCCATCGTCGCACCAAACCACACGTTATCTCGCTCGGTGGAAGTGCTACTCAGCATCGGGTCGACTGCTTACGTGGTTGACGCTACGGATTGTGAGGACAGATTCTTGGATGTCGGGCCCTTTTCACACATCAGTGTTTCGCCGGACGGCCGGTTTGTCAATCTCTATGGAAAGAATGGCAAGGCGCACGTCATATCGAGCGATTTCCAGGAGAGACTATTCGAACACAATTCTAATTCGAATACTCCTCCCAAGTATGTGGAATGGTGTGGCAGTGATGCCATTATTGCTTGGGAGGACGAGGTTCATGTGATTGGACCCGGGGAGGAGTCCTCATCTTACATCTACGACAGCACTCGAGTGCATGTCATGTCTGGTATGACGCCGTTACTCAATGATAAAATTATATAAGCTAACGAGTGAGCAGAACATGATGGCGCTAGATTAATAACAAACGATTATTGCGAATTCCTAGAAAGGGTACCAGATGACACGCTTCAAGCATTCGGCGCCGCCTCAGAATCATCCCCCGCATCCATCCTGCTCGATGCTGTAAGACAGCTTGAGCTGCAATCCCCAAAAGCAGACGACTACATTCAGCTTATTCGGCCAAACTTGACCGAAGCCGTCGACACGTGCGTTAATGCCGCTGGTCGCGAGTTTGATCCGCAGTGGCAGAAGCGGCTGCTCAAGGCGGCATCCTTTGGCAAGTCGGTGCTTGACATTTACAACAGCGATGAGTTTGTCGACATGTGTGAAACGCTACGAGTTCTCAACGCTGTGCGGGGCTTTGAGATTGGAATGCCCTTGTCCTTTCAACAGTATCACAGGCTGACACCTGAGCGACTCATTCAGCGGCTAATTCAGCGACACGAATATTTGCTGGCACTAAAGATTGCCGGTTACCTTAAGCTTCCGACGGACCGCATCTACGTTAGTTGGGCATCGACAAAGGTTCGAGTCGGTGCTCAAGATGATGATACAATTTGTCGATTGGTCGTGGAGAGGCTCTCAGGGAAGCCTGGCATTTCCTTTGAGGAGATTGCACGAGCCGCGCATCACGAAGGCCGAAGCCGTTTGGCCACGGAGCTGCTGAACCATGAACCGCGCGGAGGAAGACAAGTTCCTCTTCTCCTAGATATGGAAGAGGACGATCTAGCCCTGGACAAAGCTATCGAAAGCGGCGATACTGATCTCATTCTTTTTGTCCTCACAAAGCTGAAGAAGAAGCTACCGCTAGCCTCATTCTTCCGTGTAATCAACGTTCGGCCAACAGCGACGGCATTGGTCGAAGCTGCCGCCCAATTGGAGGGAGATAATACCCTTCTCAAGGACATGTACTACCAGGACGATAGACGGATCGATGGTGCCAACGTTTTCATCCGCGAATCGCTTCGACAGCCGGACGCACGCACGGCGTCAGATAAGTTGGCACTTGCGGCCAAGCTTCTTCAAGAGTCAAAGGACACAGCGGCAGAAGTGTATGTGCTCAAGGAGACGACGCAGCTTCTTCGTGCGCAGGAAGCGCTGGACCGCGATTTGACGGATTCGTTTTCGGGGCTTAGTGTCAATGAGACCATGTTCAAGCTGATTCGACTCGGGTACCACGGGAAGGCAAAGAAGATTCAGAGCGATTTTAGGGTGCCGGAGAAGGTTGCGTGGTGGATCAGGTACGTTTTTCATTTTCTAATCTCATGAATCTCGGGCGTCGCATAATACAAGAATGGCGATGGCTGACTGGCGGCGGGCGTTTTGCCCCTTCCCGTCTAATAGGCTTCGGGCACTTGTCGCAAAACGAGAGTGGGGTGAGATTGAAGATATTGCAAAGGCTAAGAAGAGTCCGATCGGATGGGCGGTAAGTTTTGGGTTTGTCTGTTTTTGTTTCATCATATCGATCTACAAAAGCACTTGGAAGAGTGAGATTGTAGGGGCGTATGGTGTGAGAATAAGCAAGTGACTGGCTAACCTTTTTTTGCGTTGATAGCCCTTTTTCAACCTTACGCTACAGGCGGGCAATCCGCGCTTGGCGGCAGTGTTTATACCCAAGTGCACTGGCTTGGAACCCGGGGAGACGATAACGATGTATGAGAAGTGCGGGCTACGGCTCAAGGCGGCAGAGGAGGCTGTCAAGCTGAAAGATGCGGTGGCGTATGAGAGGTTGTTGGAGGCGGCGGGTGGAAGGGACACGACGGAGGGGAAGGAGATTGAGAGGGTTGGCGGTGCGACATTTAAGAAGTAATAGAATGGGCTACGATTAGATGGTGAATGTTTATTTTGCGAGGGACTGAGATGTTGATACATGACTACTACAAGTAATGAAGAGAAGGCTATTATGTTTCCTCATCGAGCCACATTTTGAATTGGCTGCAGGGTGACTGATGGCGGTGATGACTTTTTATAACAGTGTCCCCTTTGCTTATTGGCTATTTGCATAAGCGTAGTCAGAATATAGTTGACAGCTTATGAAGAACTAGACTTACAACATATATTTCCATAAGAAGAATGTCAATTCATCGGCTTGTCACCAGTGATCTTGGGTCGTCGTACTAAGTTACGTTACTCCTCATGTGCCCGACTTTAAAGATTCAGAGACAGCTCTAACGCTTCGCCTTCCGGTATCAGCCTCTGCTTCAAAACATTATTGGAGGTCTTGTTTTCTTCAACTGATTTCAATTGATATTTCTATCTTTAAGAGTCTATCGGCTAATATATTGTTTGAGAAGTTGCTGACTGGAATTCGTAGGGCTGTGTCGACTTTATCAAGCTTGCGGCCGGAAATGGCATTCTAGTTGGCGTCTCTCTCAAAGCTCTGTGGTCCTGGGGTGGTGTGTAAAGGATATTAGGCGTGTTGCGTTCTTTCATTGACATTGTACTTGGGCAACTTGACTCACTGCTTATATAAATCTTGAATTGGAGAAGCCCGAGTCGGAGGTTAGTCTCGATTTTATCCTTGAACACATACATGGAGAGAGAATTTTGAAGCTTTAATGGATGTAGATCCTCTATGACGAACTAAACCAATTCACTATTCATCTCGAATAGGGCGTTGTTTTGAAGTCAACAGTTGGTGGCCAGGAAGTCGCCGGCTCATTGGCGATCTTCAAGACCCCTGATTATGGTTACGGGCTACGGCCTCCCAGACTGGCCATTGCCTAATTTGTACATATTGATCTCGAGGGTCTCGTCGTCTACCTAGGTACTCAAAGGTTCGAGCCATCTGCGACCGAATGGTCACTCCCGAGCGGTCGAGGCTCCCATGGGCACCCTGGAGGGGCTTGTGTAAAATAGGACATCTAGATCTAGAGCTTAAGCTTGAAAAAGTTATATTCTGATCAAGATTAAGTAAATAAAACAATAATTAATAAAAAATGCTATAAAGGGCGACGGATGATTTCATCTGTACTACGAGATGGAGCAGCTCCATTTAGGCATGTCAGCAAGATGGAGAGATTGGCGAATAGCCTCGGGGATGGATCCCGTCAGCTTGAGATGCCCGAAGGAGCATTTACTGTTCCTCCGTACGACTTTACCTCGTAGATACGCGGGCATACATGGAACGGTCTGCCTGTTGCAACTACTCCATCCGTGCTAATGTTCCGGCGATTAGTGTGACCCCATTTTGTGAGATGGCGTCCCGAGGCAACAAGCCACAGACAGCCTTACTACTTTGTACTGTACTGTAGATGTATATTTGTGTGGGCATTTTCTGCATCTGAGCGAAAACATCACGGTTCATGATGCACGCGCAGTATGACTTACAGATTTGTCACGCCAGCGGGGGGAGACAAAAACAAAACCTGTTCCTGGTACGATGCATCGTCATAAAAAGGCCGAATACAGCAGCAAGTCAGGCAAATCAAAAATGGCCAATCTATATGAACTGACTCGCGGGATGTTGGAAAAGCGTCCCCGCACAACATGGACAAAGATGCCCATGTTGAAACTTACAGGGGCTAAAAAGAAAAAAGAAACCAAAAAAACAAGGCCATGGCGCAACTAAGGTGATGCGCCCATCTATCGGATGATCTGAGAGAATCACACCCCTGGTCTGGTGATGCGGGTCTGAAATTGGGTGAGGACAGGGTCGGGCCTAGTAGGGAGCAGCTATCGGGGAGGCTAGCAGCGGGTTTAGTTTCGTATGAGTACAGTAGTACTGTAGTACCTATTATAGTTGATATCCTCGCTTTGTGCTGTGGGGGAGAAGAGAGGAGAAAACAAGAAGAGATAGACATAGTGAGGGGGGAGGGTTGTTTGGTCCACGTGGTTTTGATGGCGGCTTTGAATATTGGGTGATGATGATGCAAGTTCAGCTTTGAGGGAGGCGAATTTGTCCAGACGAGTGCTGAGCCCTACGTGGACTTGATGATACACGTATTAATGAGCGTGTATGTAAGTATTATGGAAGACTGCCTAGTGGGTGGTTTAGATGGCACTATTAGTGGATAACCCCCTCCCCTCCGCACTATGAATTATGGTAGCGTCGTATTTCATTGCACGCAGGACAACCATGTGATTTTGCAGGATGGACGGATGTGGATGATCTGATGGTGATGTGGTTGGTCGGTTGGAGCTGGGTTTAGTTTTTAGTGCGTGAGGTTGGGTTAGCTCCTCGTTTTTTGGGTGAGGTGAGGGGGAGGTTTCAGCGGGTCTGGGGGAGCGGAGAGAGAGAGAAGAGGAGAAAAGATGGAAGATGTAGATGTATTGATGTTAATTTAGTATTGTAGTACTAGTAGTATTATTTGGAGTGAGGGGTTGTTTCTTTGATGTTGTGTTATAGGAGGAGATGGAGATGTGTACGAGTCGAGCGTGTAAGTGATGTATCATTTAGTCTACAATTTTGAAAAAGTCGGGACAGGGTTGCGTTAGGATTCGTTATTGACGGAACCGGCCGATGGCATGGATTCGGGGAAACGAAACGAAGTGAAACAGAAGAAAACGGAGCAGAGGTTACGTGCGTTATGTATGCAACCATGTATATGTGCGTTCATGCATATGACAGTTGAGGAGGTGAGCTTTTGAACCATTGAGTTCACAGCACAAGTACTCCATATATACAGATTGAAGCGTGTGAGATGGGGATGCGGGGCCGTTCTCACAGCATCTTCTCCGTATCATGTAGTATTATCTGCTGTTAGGCAGTAGATGCTGTATGTGGGGTGAATGGGCAGGGGGAAAATGCAATAGTTGGCCCTTTTGTCGCTGTTTGCATGAATCGCCAAATGGAATTGGGGGCGAATTATATGGATGTGTGCAAGTAGTATTGTATGTACGAGTATGTGTGCGCATGCAGTCAGCACAAAGGAGAGAGGCTGGGATTTTAATCAAATACGATAACGTAGTCCATACTCCATACGCCATATTACTCCGTAGCTGAAAAAAAAAAAAAGAAGAGAAACAATCCATATTAGCTCCGCTGCAAGCCATTTAGATAGCAAAAGGGTTGGGCAGTTATTTGCAGCCGCAGCTGTTTGTCTCGGATAATATTCTTGCAAGACACAGTTCGTGGTAAGTATGTTTGCGGCTGGTCGGTCGCCCAACAACATATTCCAATTAATTTGTGTTTTTTTTTCTTCCAAATTTAGAATGCTTCAGCTTTTTTTTAAAGACATTAATAGGGCCGCAGCTAGCTAGGCAACTAGCACAAGAGATGCAAATGGATACCTACAGTATAAGTACTACGCTTTGCTTTTTCTCCTTGAAGGGATAAGGAAAGCAGAAAAACGTGGCTACGATCCCCTAGAGGAATTAGGCTATGGACTACTGCCTGCCAGTGCCCGCTGCAGTCATCAGCACTAACAAACAACCGGAGGCGACACACCAGTTTGCAGTCGCAGGAGTGCGTTTTGGGTGAAGGTGAAGGAACTGGAATGCAATATCAAGGATTCGGGGTCCAGGAGCTGCTAAACAATGTCTCGCCGAATACCTTGTAGTAGCGGGTTTTGTTTGAGTCAAACTGCTGCATGCGTGGGGTTCATAAGTTATTACTTGTACTATTACTACTAGCACTCCGTATATATGTACATAGTGTAATAGAAAGAAAGACAACACATTAGATAAGATGAGAGACACAAAAACGCAAAAGACAAAAAGGAAGAGGGGGGTGGATGTAGTTTTTTCGGCGATAGCAGTATTTGGAAAAAGAGGGCATTCGGAGTAGAGAAAAGAGGGTTGGAAAAGCTGGAGTGAGCCAAGCGCCACGAGGAGAGACAGCGTGATGGGCGAGCTGACGAGAGCAGGCAGCTTGGCTTGGGGCTTGGGCCTTTTTTGCTTGAATTTGAATGTGAATGTGAATTCAAATGTGATGTGTGATGTGCACATGTCTCGCTTCGGAATCGTTATATTTGAGTAGCATTAATAGCTGTACCTACGATGAGTGTTTTTATTACTAGTACCTCAATAAGCGGCGGGTTCCGAAACAAGCTGCATGCATTCTTCAACAGTCTGGTGCTCTTTTCCTATCCGTGATGCGTTATAATACATACGAGGATTACACTACATGTGCATTGCATGTCGTGTTTTGATGTGCCAGCTCTCTTTGGAGGAGCTCGTGATGCAGGTCACACACGAGCGATGCCTGCATCCGCTAGTTACTTGGCTTGGAAAAAAAAAAAGCTGGGCTGTTTTCAACGCCAAGAGGCGAGGTTGAATAAAAAAAATGAGTGATATACTACAGGTAAGGAAGAGAGAGATGTTGAGACATGCATACAACACAGACATGTGTCTGCTGATGGCTACAAGGTTCGTTTATCGTCACGGCAGCGTCACGGCTAGGATATTGAAGCTACTACTAGCTATTAATACTAAGTATTAGGTGCTGGTAAGGAGTAGATTAGGTGTTAAATGCGGGTAATCACGGAAGCGCCAAAACGAAACATGTTAAGAAACAAAACATGAAGATTGAAATACGACGTCGATGGCGGCGCTGCTAAACAAGCCGGCGATCCAGAACAAGATTCGCAACGGGGTGCCACGGAGGCGAATAATGGAATATCGATCGGAGTGAGGCAACCAACAAGAAAGCTGAAAATGAAAATCACACGAATACTGACTGGTACATGGCAGTGAGAAAAACTGGATTCGATTTATTGGACCCCCAAACCTCGGGCCGGCGCAAGGATTTTGATGCTTTTATTGGCGATTCGAGGCTTTGGGTCGAGACTCTCTTCTTTTGCTCTGGGGTGTCCCCTTGGAAGCAGCAGAACCGCAGAGGTACGTTGGTGGCGCTGTGCTTGGCGGTGCTAATGCGTGTAAAGGGATTGTACTAGCAGCTGATAGTGTACATGCTGCATGGCCGAGTAAGGTATATTGGATTGGAACGTTGTCATTTTTTACCAGGTGGCGCTGTGGCCCTGAGGCGTATTCTGTACAATACTTGTCAAAGTTGCAGGGCAACAAATTGTTTGTGCTACTCCGCATGTCCAGGAATTACACCGAGAGGACCCCTTGTTTTATACTTTGTACTTTTCAGATTTTACTTTTTCAGCATTTTTCCTCGTGGAAACATCGAATCAAACAGAAATGTCCAATTGACATTTGTCTTTTTTAATCAAAGTCCAATTCGACATCACGCACACGTCAAGCCCAAATCCAAAAAAAAGCTGGGCCGCTGACGGGTTCTGCCCAGTCCCAGGTTTCCAGGCTGCTGATCACTCACAGCGACCGGACGGCAACCAACTCCCCCTGCAGCCCACCGCTAGCAGCGCATCCTCAGCGCTCTCGTCGCCTGCGTCGCCTGCACCAGACCCCCCCGGTTAGCGCTACAAACAATTTAGCACTAGCAGCCCCCCTCTCTCAGGTGCTCTAGCGCTTCTCGCCCCCCCCTCCCCGGCCCCAGCCAGAGAATTCCGTTTTCTCCACTGTCTTGCTTTTTTGCTGCTTTTGTGGCCGCGCGCGGGTTGAGTGACCAGGGGACCGCAGACATGGGATTGTGATTTCACTAGTACAGTACTTCGTACTTACAGGTATTACTGAGGCATTACGGACACGCCCCCTGCTAGAGTCGCTACTAGAGAGAGCCTGAGCCAGAACCAGAGAGAGTCTCGCTGAGGAGGCAAAAAAAAGAGACAGAAATGAGGAGGAATACAGGCACAGGATGTCTCTTATTTTCTTAGCCCTGCGCTCGTGCCGCTGCGGTGGAACTAAGTTACGGCCAGTACTATACCTAGTAGTGTCTGTAGTGTACCTGTGGTGTACTTGCAGTGTACTTTGATCTGGGCAATTGTAGCGAAGCAGTTCTCGAAGAATACCGCTGCAGTCGCACCGCAGCGGCTGTGACGTTTGCGAGCGTCGCTTGTAGCCTGCGGTAGCGGTTTGTAGTAGTGCCACCTCCATCTTGGCAACTGCAAATACACCGTCCTCCCCAGCACTGACGTCTTGGGAACCGACTCAGACCAGTATTAGTATATCCTCACTTGGCATCTCGCCTCCGTTGGTTTAAACATTCTCCTTTCCCTCTTCTTCTTCTTCCTCTTATTTTCCACTTTCTGCTTCTTGCATTCTCGAATAGCAAATACCACCACCCCGCATTTTTTTTGGTGCATAGGCGATCCGACTCCTCTCCAGGCGCCGACTCCCGCATCATTCCCACGCTCACGCGCCGCCTCTGACCATCCCCGTCATCCAACTCGTTGCGTGATGCAATCGAATGCGCTGCCACGATAAATCGAATTGGCAATAATTCCCTCACAAAACAGCTGCGATAAAGCCGTCTTAAAATATTCACGACTCTCCGCCTTGTTTTTTTAAAACCTTCATTCCTTCGCACTTCCACAAGAGCACAGCCCGACCGACCGAACCTGATTCGATTCTTGGACGACCGTCGCTGTCTGTTCTGCTTGCCAGGGTCTCTCCGGACCTGAACCTCTTTCGGCTCGCTGCGTCTCCCCTACCGCCCGCCTCACTCCACTATAATACCGGTAACTCTACCTTGGGAACCTTGCGACTCGTGCCATTACAAGTATAATACGACGCTGCCTGGACAACCTGTTCGCCGAGCAAAAGAAATTGAATTGCACGAAATAAAGGAGGGAGACCGGATATCTATCACCATTTTCCCTCTCTCTCTATCTTCCTGATTTTCTTGCTTTGTGGGTGCTCACTTACAAGCGCGGCTCGAAACTCTTGGTGCTTGGACCCGTCTCTGTCTGAAGCGTCTTCTCACTATTTCCCCCCTGCTTACACTGGGCCAAGCCGCTGTCCAGCAACCCGCTTTGGTGGCTGTCGTGTCTCAATTCCTCATTTACAGCAGGCGACAGCAGCGCCATCTCCACTGAAGGACGCCCCCCCGAAAAAAAAAAAAAAAAAGCTTACTGGAAACTGCCTGTGGCCTTCTCAGTGAAATGTTTTCACAGCCGGTATCACCAACGCCGCCTGGCTTAGCGACCTCGACGGTTTCGCCCTCGCCTTCTAGAACAAGTCGTCTGCGTGGCCTGAGCATCCTGCGCAACTACACGCACAACCACCTCTTGTCGCGTGACAACAGCCACCACGCCAGCGTAGGCAACAACAGCAGCGGTGGGAGCTCGCCTTCGACAAGCCAGTCTGGTAGCGGTCTCACGCGGTCAGTGAGCTACTCCCCTGGCGCCACGACGACGACCACCACAACCACAACCACCACAAACATCGCCGTGACAGGCCCCAACCGGTTGACTCTGGTGGCTACATCTCCAGATTCTGCAAGGACATCGCAGACAAGAGGCGCGAACTCGTCCTCGGCTCCCACGAGTCCCTCTGCCGCTCAGGCTGCCTCTTCATCTTCATCCTCCTCCTCCTCATCCGCAGAAACGCCCTCAACTTCGACCGACGAGCACGCAACCATGGCGAGATCCAACGATGCCGGCTCTGCTTCTGCTGATAGCCAACCTTCCATCCGCTTCTCTGCCTACTACGACCCCCGCTCCACCAGACCATCGCTCTCCTTCCCGCCCATCTCGCGGACGCTCTCCAACGGCACCGAAGTCATCCGCGTCGGACGATACTCTGAACGCGATAACCATGCCCTGGCCGCTGTAGCGGGACACCAAGCCTCCGCGGCGCCAGTAGGCTTTAAGAGCAAAGTAGTCAGCCGACGACACTGCGAGTTCTGGTACGAAAACGGAAAATGGTTCATCAAGGACGTCAAGAGTTCATCCGGCACCTTTCTCAACCACATCAGGCTTAGCCCGCCGTCGCAGGAGAGCAAGGCGTTCCCCGTGAATGATGGAGATATCGTCCAGCTGGGCATTGATTTCAAGGGCGGAGAGGAGATGATTTTCCGCTGTGTCAAGATGAGGCTGGAGCTGAACCGTGGATGGCAGAATAAGCCAAATACGTTCAAGTAAGTATAAATGACTCGATGACAGTTTCAATGCGTTTCTTCGTCGCTAACGATTTACTTTAGCATGGCTGCGCACAAGAGGCTACGTAACATGGCATCAAATGGAGGAGCTTCAGTGTCGAGCTCAAGCTCTCAGGACTGCTCCATATGCCTCAATTCGATTGCAGTAAGTACAAAGCCCTTGAATCACGTTCTCACTGTGTTTGATACAAGGCCTTTTTGTCTAACAGACTCTTCTCAACAGCCCTGCCAATCTCTATTCGTCGCTCCCTGCTCTCACACATGGCACTTCAAGTGCGTGCGCGCCTTACTCACATCACCACAATACCCCATCTTCATCTGTCCCAACTGCCGCGCCGGTGCCGACCTAGAAGCCGACGTCGAGGAACCCACAGAAGAATGGCAGAACATGGAAGACTTTGAGGTTCCCGAACAGCCGGACGTGCCCTCAACAGTCGTTCATGCACCTGTTCCGGAAGCCGAAATCGAATCCCCCCAACCCTCGCCATCAGACGAACCGGCAGAGGCGACGGTACAGGAAACAGACGCCATGGACGTGACTGTCAACTTTAGTTCGGCGGCCAGTCCGGCCGGCAGCCCGACAGCACCGCATGCCACCTCCGACCCGTTGCCCATAAGGGGCGCTGGACGTGCTAGTCATTTGCGAGATAGCGGCACCCCGTCGCCACCGGGCAGCGGGGCAGAGGGAGTTATCACACCAAGAAACAATGCAGGGCCATGGGTCTTTGATGGCAGGGCAGGCCGTCAACCCGCCGACGCCACGACCGAGATGACGAGCCTCGACTCGGCTGCAGAGGCTGACATCACCACGCATGAGTCTAGCGACGATGCTGCCAGTCGATAACAGCAACCAAAATAACAAAAAAGCACAAGCACTTTGTCGAGCATAACTATCTACTTTTCATCGTGTGCATGGGGCAAAGGGCGCTACAAACAAACTTTGGGGGGCTAATACTGGGGTTCGTCTTGTCTTATTACGTCTGTGTTATTTCTCTGCTACCATTGGCATGGGAGGGGGCGCTCAACGCCTATATTGCGTCATAACGGGAAACTCGACTTGGTTTCTTTTTTTTTTGTGTCTTGGTGCGGCTGTCTGTGTCTCTTTTTTTTTTGTCTTAATTCTTTTTCCACTTTGTGTGGTCTCTACGTTGTTTGGAGTGTGGCGCGTGTGCTCTCCATTAACCGCGACATATACTTTTTCTCTTTTATCGGCGTATGGCGTCATGATCAAGCATGGCTTCATTCTGGCCGCGAACTTGGGAGTGGGAGGGAGGGAAAGGAAAGGGAAGGGGAGGAAAGCATCCTTTAGCATTGGGCAAATTAGCGCGGGTTATGGTTAGAAGCTACAATTCTGATTTTTTTCTCTCTCAAATGTCCTCCCCGGATTTTCATTGCTCTTGGTCATCTTTGTTTGAATGACTGTGGCTGGGCGATTTCGTTGCGCTTTTTTCCCCATATTGTTGCACGGTACCTTCGGAGTTCTTGCAAATTCGATTTAATCTCGGCATTTTACGGCGGTTTGTTTACGGTGCCAAACAGGGACATAGGCTAAACGGCTTGGGAAATTCATGACGGAGGTAACGAAAGGGGGCATTTGATCGATATACCTAAAAAGGGTTCTTTCATGGGATTCTCGGGCTTTTCTTTTTTCGCAGCTTGTTGTGATTAGACAGGGCCGGCGTTTTACTGTGGGATGATGTCAATCTGACAAGGCTTGGGAGTGGGATTTTGGCTTGCTATTGGTGGGAAACTTTGATTGGGAGCCATCTGACACTTTGTACATTGTACAATAAGGTACGAGGCTTTGTGGCGGCTTGGGCTTGTTAGAGCAGTTGGTCCGAGATGAGCTGCTTGGGGGGTTGAAATTGCTGTTGAGCTTGTTTATACCATTATCTGGGGTGGGTTTTTTTGCTTGAGGGTTTACAGAGTATATAGTACGATCTGTTACTAACGGTACATGATAATCTATACATACCTATGAAAATATGCAAATGCAATAAGTGCAATGCTCTGACATTTAATCTTCAAAAGTGTCGACTCAACGCTCGCCACCGTTCTGTCCGGTCGGAGCTCCGGCACCGGGATGATCCGACCTATCGCCGAGATAAGTGACGGCACCACAATTTTCCTGTGCCGCCGTTTCAACCACCATCTCCGGTGACTGCAGTTGCTCGGCTCTGCATATCTTTTTTTTTCTTCTTTTCTGCAAGAGCAATTTTTATTTTATTCGGTTTCTGGATTATACAAGAAGAGCATCAGACAATGTTGCGACAGTTTGCTGCTCGGCTGCAGCCTCGGGCGGCGAAGGCTCAGTCCTCGCGGCTGCTGAGTGCGCACAGCAAGTTTGGTGCCCTCAAGGCGCAGGCGCAGATGCCGAGACGGACGTTGGCGACAGTGGCTGTGGAGGGAATACCGAAGGTGGGTTGCGGGATTCCTTTTTTCCAAATCGATGCTTTAGGATTGAGAAAAAAGAAAAAGAAAAACTAACTTTGAGGGTGTTGGGATAGGAACCTACGGAATTGGACGAAATTACAACGTTGTCGAATGGGTTGCGAGTTGCTTCGGAAGCTTTACCGGGTTCGTTTTCTGGAGTGGGAATATACGTTGAGGCTGGCTCTCGATTCGAGAATGATTCCCTGCGAGGTGTCTCCCACATCATGGACCGACTGGCCTTCAAATCCACCTCGACGCACTCTGCCGACGAAATGCTCGGGCGGGTGGAAATCCTCGGCGGAAACATCCAGTGCGCATCCTCACGAGAGAGTATGATGTACCAGGCCGCCACCTTCAACAGCCACGTGCCGGAGACGGTCGCCCTGCTGGCGGAGACGATCCGCGACCCGCGCATCACTGAGGACGAGGTGGCGGAGCAGATTGAGACAGCGCGCTATGAAATCGCCGAGATTTGGAGCAAGCCTGAGCTGATCCTGCCGGAGCTGGTGCATACTGCTGCGTTTAAGGATAATACGCTGGGGAACCCGCTGCTATGTCCTGAAGAGAGGCTGGAGAGCATTGATAGGAATACGGTGAAGCTGTATAGAGATTTGTTTTACCGGCCGGAGAGAATGGTTCTGGCGTTTGCGGGGGTGGAGCACGGCACCGCTGTGAAATTGGCCGAGGAGTTCTTTGGCGATATGAAGGCATTGCCGAGGACGGGGTCAGAAACGAGCGTGAGCTCTCTTGCCAGCGACGCATCAACATCATCTTCCTCTTCAGCATCATCATCATCAAGCTCCTCTTCACGATTAATGTCCAAAATTCCCCTCTTCAAGAACATCTCCACATCTACACCTCGCAACGCCTCTGTCCTCTCTTCTCCTTCTGAAATCGATATTATCCAACCTTCCAAGTATACTGGTGGATTCCTTTCTCTTCCTCCTCAGCCGCCTTCTCTTACTGGCACCAACTTTACACATATTCACCTTGCTTTTGAGGGACTGCCTGTTGCTTCAGATGACATCTATGCGCTGGCGACGTTACAGACGCTACTTGGTGGAGGAGGATCATTCTCTGCCGGTGGGCCGGGCAAGGGCATGTACTCTCGTCTGTACACTAATGTGCTCAACCAGCACGGCTGGGTGGAATCATGCATGGCGTTCAACCACTCATACACAGATTCCGGACTGTTTGGCATTTCTGCGTCTTGCCTGCCGGGACATACATCTGCCATGCTGGACGTCATGTGCCAGGAGCTCCGTGCCCTGACTCTTGAAAGGGGTATCTCAAAACTGCAAGAGGGTGAGGTGACTCGTGCGAAGAACCAGCTTCGGTCATCGCTCTTGATGAACTTGGAGAGCAGGATGGTGGAGCTGGAGGATCTTGGTCGATCGGTGCAGGTTCACAAGCGGAAGATTCCCGTGCGCGAAATGTGCCGACGGATTGAGAACCTGACGGTCAGGGACCTGCAGAGGGTGGCGACTATGGTGATGGGAGGCGCGGTGCAGAATGCAGGTGGAGGCAGTGGTGCGCCTACAGTGGTGGTGCAAGAGGCGCAGGCGTATGGAGTGACGACTCATGCTATGACATGGGATCAGATTCAAGATCGGATCGATGGGTGGAAGCTGGGGAAGAGGACATAAT